>JAVSBS010021730.1:30317-49723 GCA_033124195.1 Coracias cyanogaster
TTGTAATCTATGCTGTTCAACACCAAACACTATCTGGATACTAACAGCAACAGCCCTATAGCATGCTCCAATACTATTAATACAGGGACTAAGAGAATGCTATAGGATTGCTGCTTAATAAGAAATAGCAGAAAGATCACAGATTCGTACGCCGAAGCCTCTGGTTAGCTTCTTCTTACTAGCTGCTGTTTCCTTGGAATGTTTGCATGTGCTCGACAGTAATTATCTCCCCTGTGAAACCCATAGAGCCAGGCTTACTGTCAAATCCCACACCTTACTGCACATTGGTAACATACTTGTCTTTTAAAAGTACAGAAATCTCTTGTCTGGCAATCGCAACTGGGGATGTCTCCCCTGCTGTAAGAAGGGTGCAGAATTTGTGAACTTCTGAGGCATTCCTTTATAAGGCCGGCTTAGTAAAGAGGAGAGTTTTTCACGGCTTTGTCCAAAATACAGAATCTGACTAGACTGCTATTTCTGCATGATGTGTGACTCCGATTACATCACTCTGCTCAGTGCGGGTTTGGGCTGAGGCGGCATATGGAAAGAATCATGAGTACAGATCCCCTCAGCCAAAATGCACTTCTGGTGGGGAGTGCTCTAGGGGCCAGTCACAGATCAAATGCCAGGAAACACATCTATATCCTCTGTTTTCTGTAAAGGAAGATAATATAGCTTAAATATAAGGACCAACTTTCGCTAACATTTTAGGCAGCATCTACATATCAAATCCCAGGAAAACCAAGCAAGTGATTTAACACCAGCTTTTAATTCTTACAGGCAAGACTGTTAATCTGTTTTTACTGAAACATTTAACGCACTGTGTTTCCCTGCTCTTGCTAGTCTCCAAAACACTGCCCGTTCCCATATTATTTTGGGTGATTGTTATAGTTAGCTATTAGCCATTGCCCCTTGGTTTATTTTAAAATGTAAACCTACTCCAGGATGTAGCAATTATGGATGCTCTGTTATGAGCAGCATGCCTATCAGCGTTGGTTGTTATGACAAACTGCTCAAGCTCTGTTAGCCTACATGCGTGGGAACTCAATTAAGGATGTACTTTATTATGTGATATAAAATGACTATTGTAATCGAGGAGAAAAGACAAAAGTGCTTTCTGCTCAATTACCAGCAGACTTTCTCATAACTGTATCCTCAGATATTGAACCCTATTTGGACTATTGAGGATTCTTGCTAATGTAAAGATGAAATTTAAAATGTCAGTCTTCATCTCCTGGGGCAAATAATCAGTGACATTTAAAACTATATTTATTTTATCCACACACTACTAAAATACGCTTTTGTTTTCTGGTAAGGTTTAAATTTTTTTCAATAGCCCCACAAAAATTAGAGGAAACTCATCCAACTGTTTTCTGTTGTTTGTTTGTTTTTAATTCTAAAGCTATTTTGGAATCAATGCCATGTCAGCAGAAGTCAAAAGAAATCCAGATTATACTGTTGAGATAATTGAGCTGCCAACAAGGAATCTATTTGACTGCCAGATTTAACTTTCCAACACACATTGATGTGGTAAAAAGATATTTTTTGAGCAATTTATATGGCGGTTTAGGCACCTGCATTATAGAGGAAGTCTAGGTTGAGAAAAGTTCCTCTGATTCACTTATCTTACTAATACCTCTCAGGACAAAGAGTCTTTATTGATGGTATAACGAGTTTTGGAAAATGAGCCTCCTACCTCCCAAGACTCTAAATTTTGGCAACATCAAAGCAGCTCCTTCTTCCCACCCTCCTGATCAGAACATGTTGTGCCCTCAAATCATTTAAAAAGGATAACATTCGTAATATATCACCCAGAACAATATGTTCCCCAAAGTCTGAGGGAAACTAAACATGCCTAAATAGACTGTATAACCTTTTATTAAAAAAATTCCATTACTGTTGACATTACCAGAACAGTTAATGTACAGTCTTACGCAGTGCTTTAGATGTCATAACATCTAAATGCCTGCTAGTAGCACTCAGGCCACAACTCTCCTATTCCGATTCCATAGAATCATAGAATGGTACTTTTTAGTTGAGTTTCTTAGGAAAAACAGATTTAAATAATCTGTCTGTCCACTCCTTCAGCTTCTGACCCCACTGACCTATTTGAGCAAAGCCAGACAGAGCAGTACATGCCTCAAAGATGTTACAATCCTACAGTTTCCCAAAAATCACTGTTGGACAAGGGAGAGGGATCTATATTACTGGCATCACTGATGAAGCTACGGCATGAACTCCATGTTGACAGCATTCAGCCATAATTTCTCAGTGGCAAAAATAAAAATGGAAACCAGATCCATGCTGCTGTCACAGTGGCTGAAAAGCTGGCCAGTTGGAGGTTATACAAACGGCTGCTTACCCCAGCCCTATCGTCTATGTTTCCGATTTTCTCCTTCTGTACTTCCCCTACCAAGCACATTGTACCCACTTCTTTTGCAAAGTGGAGAACCTTGACTAAACCTTGATTGGTTGCTGAATGACATGTCTACATCAGAAGGGAAAGATGGGAAAAACATGGCTTCTCTTTCACCAAGGTAAAGCAAGATACTTGCTTGTGAAAAACAGCAGTTTGGGGGAGGTAAATATCATCAAAGCCAGGGGGAAATAGGATATCTGCTCGGTTCTGATTGGTATCTGGTCAGCTGGGACAAAGGAAAGCATTATTACAAAGGACAGAGGAACCGCAATTCATCTAGGGCAGGAATCAAAGGACACAAAGAACTGAAATGAGGTTATTAAGACAGTGAGTGAAAAGTAGGAAACTGAGAAAGGCAGACACAAGTAAGTTCCACTACTCAGAATATTACTTGCTCCTTTTTCTTATTCCATTGAAATAGATGGCCATGTAACGATGTGTTTACACTACCCAAAGCAAGTTAAGAAAGAGTGCGAACAATGATACTGGGGAGAAAGGTGTTGATTTGGAGCAGTGCGTAGGACCTACTGGAGATGGTTACACATCTTTGGAGCCTCTGTTCAGTTCTAACCTTCTGCCAGTGTGCCCAGAGACACACAGTCTGACTCTGGAGGTAAGACTGAAGCTTTGTATTGCTATGCTTCAGTGGAAGATTTTGGAAATTACCACCATCCTGTGCCAGTACTTTTCTTCCCAACTCCCGTGTGTCCTGTCTTCTCTAACATGTCAGCAACTTAAGCCCAGTGCATCCTTTCTCTCTCCCACTACTTCATCTTAGTTCCTGTATTTCTGTGGCATTCTCCACTTCAATATTTGGTACAGGGGAACCCCAACACTGTAATGTATCTTAAATCACGTTCATCAGGAAGATGTGGATCCCAAGTTATGCTAGCTCAAATCCAGCATAATTCCAATGGTAGTCCATGGACAGATGTTGTTTATAGGATGTTACTAGCTGGTCTTAATGCAAAGAAGATACATAATAGTAGTTTAAGCAATGAATACTGCTTGAACAACTAATGCTTCTTCCTGTGCTGACTTGAAACCTGACCTGACTTCTGCTGAGCTGCTGCTACCACGGAGCTGTAGGACAGCAGCTGCAACAGAGGAGAGCAGTGCCCCATCATAGTTCCAGCTTGCTGCTGTGGAGAGAAGCCACTGTCCTGGCAAATCCCAGGTTTCCATCCTCTGACCTCCCTCACAGTGGCAGCAACCCTAGGCCACAGTCTGCAAGGTGCACTGAGTGATGCACTGCAACGTGCACCAAGCGGCTACTGCTGCAGGGGGGTAGGGGAAATGTGTCTGTCTGAGGAAAACAGGGAGATAAATTGCCAGTGGGTGCAAAAAAGGAAGATAAGGAGAAGGAGAGAGACCCTTGCTAGACTCACTTGTACAGTGAGAACATTAACTTCTGCCCCCTTTAGAAAAGGTGCGGCACAGCAAGAACAGAGTAACTTGTGGATGACAACTCACATCCAGGTGAAGTTAACCCAGAAGGTGGTCATCAAAATGCCAGTTGCTCAGGCAGTTCCAGTAATCAGATGGATAACTATCTTTTTCATGTCCCAGTATGTCTTAAGGAAAGCCCCAAGAACCGTACAGCCAAGTGGAGCTGCAAGTCTGAACTGAAGCTCAGACAGATGTTACAGCAGACTGCAGAAAGTCAAGAGTGTCATTTCTACCTACACCTGTTTATACCTTTTTCATAGGTCCCTGTTTCCTGAATTCTTCCAGAGGAAGAATTACCCAAAAGTCTGGGTACAAGTCTGAAAAACAAAGAGATTTAAAAAATAACACTTTTAGCACTTCTTGCCACAAATCAGATGTGAAACCTTGCCCTCTGATTGGGAATAGTTTGGGTGGGTTTTTGTTTTTTTTTTTAAACTTTACAGTAATTAGGATGATGCACAAAGGCCCATGCCCTTTCTTTCAGCATTAATTTAAGCAGAGTAAGTCCAGTGAAGGTGAAAAGTTGTGTGTCACTACTGGTCCAGATGAGGGTAAATGTATTCAGCAAGTCAATCCCTGTTGAAGTGAATGTTAGAACAACTGAAATAAGTTTAAGCAATTCACTCATCCACACACTCCTCCAACTGCAAGCAGTTCATACAGTAAGAACAACTTAAAATAAAAAGACAAAAATCTACCAACTAGGCTGAGCCGCCATCCTCTCCATGTAATCCTTGGCCATGTTGATGGCTTCGAAGTTTTCAGGGTAGAGCACACAGAACATGGCCAGGGCCCCAAGGTTGTTGCCGTAAATTTCATTCCACCTAGCGCTGAACTCCTTCGGGTCCCAGGGAGGAAGGTACTCCAGGGGATTCGACAGCATCGTTTGCACTGCCTCAGTCAGACGAGCTGCAATGTGCTGGTGGGTGGTGATGGCCTGGAGACGCAGAGCCTCCACATCCCCTTTGGAGAAGTAGAGCATGGGGTAGCTGTCATAGTTGGCATTGACAAAAGGAACTATCACGTCTGGGTCCTCCCTGGCACTGTAGGCAAAGGCGAAGCAAATGGCATGTATGAAAAACACACTTGGGGCTCCCCGTGTGTGAGTCCTCATTGTGGCATCAGATCTCCAAGTCTCAATGGCAGCCAAACCATCTTTGAAATATCCTGTGGCAGATCGACATGAAAGAGAGAAAATGAATGCATGAGATGCTATAATTCAGGATGGTCTCTAGGCAATACAATTCCACCTAGGCTTAGAGAACCTCACGTATTCTCCAGGTGGCTTTCAAATCCTTCCTGTATGAATACCTCAGACAAAATACCTACTCAGCAATTCATCCTAAAGAAAAACCTCTACACTTTGGAGAAACCTCCTCCCTCCAACATCTTTCCCTCCTGCAGCTGACACTGACAGCTCTTGTAGTCGAGATTTCAAATCATTGCAGCAGTGCCTAACAGGAAGCAGTGCTGACTGTACTGGCAAGTGGAAAAGAGTGGGAGGGGAGGAAGAAGCGGGGAGAGCCAGGGAGCTTGTGCTGGCGGCAGCCAAGCCTGCGTGCTGCCTTGGCTGATGTTAGCAGCTGGAGAGGGAAGGATGAGGAATGCTGGAGGCTTGCGCCCGGGTCATTTTATACAGCACTTGAGGCCTCCAGTTCTGACACGTCCTCGCTTTCAAAAAAACCCCAGCAAGTCAGAAAGGAAAGAGAAAGAGAAAGTGGCAGAGCTTTAGAAAAACAGCTGAAATACCTTGCCTTCAGGGCATTTAGGGGTTTTGCATTAATATTATTATCATCACCATCATCATCTCCCCATTTTGCATGTGGAGACTTACTGCCAGCTACCAAGAAGGCTGAATGTTGAATTAAAGTGCATATTTTCTTACCTACATGACTTCTCAAAATGTGCTCAAGTGGCCAATCTATGCGGAGGTTAAATGCAAGTATTTAAACATATAAGTTACTTCATTAAAATTACCAACTATCTAGCCTGAAGTCTCAGATAAAAAATAGCCAGGCTCCTCCTGAGGGAAGCCAGCAAATTCCTAGAATTCTTCCAAGGGGAAAGGTTACAGAAAGCAGACCCAAGAGAGACAGTTTTATGTAAATAATGAACAGTAGTTTTCAATTATTACAAGGAGAAATAGACAGAAGGAAAGAAAACCTAAAAACAAATAGGATTTTTTTTTTCCACGGAAAACCTGTTTCACAGGATTCAGTCATAAAACTCCTAAGAAGCTGAAGTACAAAGCAACCTTTTATTTCTCCACACAGCTCTCTACCTACAGATGCCAAAATTTTCTAACAGAAACTTCGGCTGCTAAAACCTTATTTAGAGACCTATATCCCAATTCACTAATGCCATTAATATGTGCATAGACAATGAGACAACCTTGATAGACTGAGTCCCTCCATGGCTACTGGGTACACAGACCCTCTAGGTGCTTGTGTTCATCTCCTAAAATTAATCTGGGAGCAAGCATCTTTGGCTGAGAAGTACATCTTTTCTTGTGCATTTCTGCCTAGAGTAAGAATATTGTACCCTGTAACTGTCTACATTTATATATTACAGTGTGTAACATAATTGCTTTAACAGAGCGTAATGGAAGATGACATTTTCATAGTATTTTAATGCATTTTGCAAGTAAGTTTTGTCCTTTTTGGATGTAAGCCAATCATTATAGGACACATTATGCAGATCACAGGGTGGTTTATTTGGTAATACTTTTTCCTATATCTATATAGTCTCTCACCACATACACCACACAAAGAAATATGCAGCACGGTTTATCCAAACATACTCAAAAATCTATTCCTCTTCTCATCTGTAAATAAGGAAACCATACAACAGTGTATCTTGAAAGGAAAGAGATAAAAACCCAGCCAAGTCAGTACATTATGTTTGAAACACGATGACAATTTTTTGACTGTTAAAAAGAACTACATTTTTGTAATTAAAAAAAAAACCAACTTTTTTTTTTTTAAAGCCTCTGTGATCCTTTAGAGATGGGAGCAGAGGAACAAATTCTAAAAAAAAAAAAAAATTTTAAAAGGGCAAAAAATGCCTCTAAGTTTTTCTGTGATGATCACACATTTAAAGAATTTTCCTAGTTTACACAATCAGAAAACAATCCCAGTGACTAGTAAGGACTACATGCATTCATTTCCTTTGTTTGATTTCCATACTTCTGCACATCAATGAGAATTAAACACTGTAATTCATACATATATTTAGGGATGGTTTCCGGCCAGAGATGAGGGAATATACAGTACGGTTTCCCAGAACTCCTTCTTTTTAAATCTGGACACATATTTCCCAGCATTTCACCATCAAACACCTCCAGTGTTGTCTAAAATTCATAGTCCTTATTTTAAGAATTCAGTAACCCCTCATTTTCTCCTCTCATGCATGTGTGCGTTTAATAGAGAAGGTAAACCCTTTCTTTACCTAGTACATGAGAAGCAACCACCATATCACATTGTTTAGTCTAACAACAGAATAACTGGAAAACTGATCTGCAGTATACTTATAGGCAGCATATTCAGAGTCAAGATCTGGAAGAAAGTCAATAGGCAGTGACAAAAGCGAGACTACAAAGGCATTCATATTTATTCTTGGTTAAATCACATTGATGCCCTTCCTATGATATGAAGACAATAACCCATGCCATCCACAATATAAGGCCAGTGAGCCTTGTCCTGTAACTTTGCAGGGCTCGGCCTGGTGTGATGGGTGGATGGGAGGCGAAGCTAGAAAGGAGTCCACCTTCTTTTCAATGCAAACCTCTGGGGAGGCACCAGCCACAACCAGGTAGTGAGAACTGCCCATGCAGTGCCCCAGGATGGCATGACTACAGGTCAAATTGTGCTACAGAGAACAAGGAAAGAGATAGATGTTCCACATTTTCTCACCTGTGATGACCTTAAAAGCAGGACCAGTAAAGGTAAGAATGAAAGCAATCACAAAGCTCCTAATAGAATAAATGTGGATTTCCTATCCCCCAGATAGTGAGGAAATACAAACGAGATGGTCCTGGATAGTCATGACAAACCACACCCGCAGAGACTTCAAATGACAGAACTGCCTTCAACCACACACACCATCAAGCACTTTGCTGATTAGGACCAGACCTAACCACACACTTCAAATGCCTCACTGACTCATCCAAGGTAACTCCACAGGGCTAATGGGCATGATCACCATTCCTCACTCAGCTCAGCAGCTGTTTAGAAACTACACTGATTAATAAGCTATATATAAAACCACTTCAAAAGTTATCATGCGGTTGCAAAAGAACCAAAGCATCTTCAGAAGAAGAACGTGACCAAAACCTGTAATATTTAGGGACTACTTAGAATTCATTACAATGGTACCTGGAGGGGGGAACCCACCAAGCCAAAAACACTGAAGCAGAATACACATTCAACTGTGTTCAGTGCTATACTTTGATGTTTCCTTAGTTAACTTATTTGCATACTGAAAGCTAAAGAAACATATAACACTGTCCAAAGACACACACACACGAACCTCGATATCTGCGTAGCTTAGGTGAAGACATGTATAGATAACTGGCTACATAAGCTTCAACTTACCAGTTGTGAGTGAATCCACTGCAAGTTTGTTTGATACACAAGGCTCAAAAGAATAGGCGCTTGGGTCTTCTGACCGCTTCAATTGCACTCACAATACTATTTTTTAAAGTTAAAAGAATTTCTTGCTCTCATATTACACTACATTATTACCAGCCACATCTTCCAAGAAAAACTTTACTAAGCAACATAATCTTTTCTGAAAATGGGGGAGGGTTTACTCAGTTTGGAAACCATGACCTGATAAAAGTATTAAAAATTAAAAGGGGAGTGAAGGATGCTTGCCCATGGAAGAAAATGCTAGTATACAATGTGCTTTGAAAAGGCTGTCACTTAGTCCTAGATTGAAAGAGCATTTGTCATGATTTCCACTCCATTGCCAGTAGAAACAAACAGTAAAGAACATCAATTCTAGAAAAAAACGGACAAAATCCTAACTATTTCAGTTCTCCCCATCTGCATCAATGAGTAGATGTTCAACTGCATTAAAAAAAAAAAAAAGATTTTAAAACTGATGCCAGTAACTGAACTGGACATTGATTTATACAAATAAGTTCACCAAATAAACTTGCTTTGATACACTATTTAAAGGAAAAGAGAGGCCCTATTTACTACTGCCACTGGTACCCAGAAAGGCCACTCCAGCAGTGAAAGAAGAGTAGGAGAGGGGCAGCAGAGGAGGGGTGAGGAAAGGACAGCACTGTTAGCTGTGTCAGCTGATGGTCCTATCCTTGAAGCAATCTGACCTTCTTGTGGATCAGTACAAAACTAAGAACATTTAAAGAATTGTGGCTTTCTGCAGTATCAGTTCTGAAGAGCCAGTACGCCTTGTGGATGCTTTTTGTGGGGACAACACTTGTATCACTTCTTATAAATCAGAAATCACAAGTGTCTCTGCTAGCATCTCCAATGACTCGCCTCCGACACAGGTATCCCATCAACATTTACAGCCAGGAACAGAAAAGGAGGGATTTCTGGTGACTAAAACTTCCACGAACTGGAGGCATTAGAACACTACAGATTACTCAGGTTTCTGAATGAAAGAGCTTCCCAGACCTGCTCACTCAGTCACACCAGGAGTAACTGCTGCAGTGCACAGCTCTTGTCTGCACTTGCTAAAGTCATGGGTCCTCCTCTACCTCGCTGCATGACCCATTGAGGTCATGGGCCCTCAGCCACCTCACTGTGTGACCCATTGAAGTCATAGGCCTTCCTCTACCTCACTGTGTACCCTGGGGAAGGCTAATGCTCAAATAGGAACAGGAGTCTACAGCCAGAAGAAGGTGGATGGAGTTACACACACTTGGTGAACGCTGGGTTTCCCACTCCCATGCTGTCTTCTCCTTCTAGATTGCTCAAGAGATGCTTATTTAAAACTGGGAGAGCAACTAAGTCCCCTAACTGAATCCAATGCCATTTAAGCATTAAAAAATGCAGGGTAAGTCCATGAAAACAGAGAGGTGAAAGGGTCGGTAGAGACCGATTCCCATATTATTGCCATTTGGTTCCTACTGACTCACAGAAGCATATCTGATATAGCAAAATTAGGCAGCAGACAGAGTGGGACCAAGAAGACGATGAACTTCTCTTTGTATTGTAACAGTTGCAATAGATCTACTGACCAAATTCCCAGGCTGTATAGTTCCCACATCAGCAAGTAGTACTGCTGAGTTCCTCTTAAAGCTGCAGGGCTGGACACCAGTGCAGAAAACTCCCATGTTCCAAGAAAAGAGCAGTCGGGAGTCCTTCCTCCAGCTGCCTTTTTGTCAGTGATGTACAACCAGTGACCATCTGTCTCTCCAAGAAAAATGCTGGGAAGGTGTAAAAATCACTGCTTACAACTTCAAAAATACCTATTACAGCTTTAGCCACCAGAGGACATTACTTCATCTTTTCCTCTGATTTTTTCATTATGAGAAATATGCTACGTCACAATTATATAATGTCAAAGGTACTTAAATCCCCAAAAAGTACTGAAATCCCAAATAACAATTCAGAATCAAATCTACAATAAATAAAGTGTAGCTCAGGTACTCAGGTGTTACTATTGCCCTTGTTCTGAAGTGATCTGAAATACCTTGAAAGAAGCTTAGTGTCAACTTACACGTCTGAATAACAGCTGTGCTGTGAAAATCATAAAGGTAACCAGAAACAACTACTTCCTATAGGAATTATTAGTATATAACATCATGTCATTAGTCAAGATTTAAACTTGTGTCTGTCCTTTGACCTATGCACAAAATTCATTGGATCTACTTAGAGCAGTACATAGCCATGTGAGACCATCCTTCTGGAAGAATGGAGGGTTGCGTTCATTCCACGCCATGCTACAGACAGGACAGCAACTGCACGGTATTTTTATAAGTTAACAGTAGGATGTGTAAGGTATCTCTGATGTAAGTTTCATCTGTTTATTCCTTTGATTTGAAAGCATATTTTTCTATTTTACTGCTGTATATATAAGTTAACAGGGCATACACATGCGCACACTGAATGCATAACCTTCTCTCTGCCTCAAGCAAAAACAAGATTTAAATTGTCTGCGTGCCTAAACCATAATCTGTGAATTTGGAATTTTCTTCTATTTTACACTTCATCCTACCCTACAAATGCTTTCTAAGTGATTTTTTGGTTGCACTAATGTTACTATTCCTAACCCTTACTGGGATCTTTTATTCCACATTTTACTGTATTAAATGAGTAGGAAGTAATTTTGATATCCAGAATCCTGAAGGCGATCATTCCCAACCAGTACAGACATGCCTGTTAAGGCATTCACACTCAGTAGATGAAAGCTCAGTCACTTTTACCATCAAAGGCATAAAACTATAAGCTACCACAGAAAGATTTCATTTAGAGCACCAGCATTTTATCCTGATCTGAAGTACTTTTAAAAGGCCATTTTCATAATTAAAAAAGTTATTTTTTGTAAAAATGTTTTCACAGTCGCTAACACTAATGGAAGACAGTTTGAGAATTTCCATCTAGGCCAGCAGGATATATTAACTATGTTTGTCTGCTCTATTAATGTCCCAGAAGTCAATCAAACCACTCATCCATCTATTAAATTATTATAGCACGTAGGGCACTTTCTGGGGCCTAGGACTATGACAGTAACAGACATTGCAAATACCCAGAACAAAAGCACCTGTAACAATTCGGGTGGTGAAAGGGTATTCATTTGGCAGCGGCCGGGAAGTAACGCATCTTCCCTGCCCACGCACGCAGACCATCCAGGGGGTCTGTAAGGTTGTGAACCCCTTGGTTTGGGGTATCAGAAACCACACTTAGGGTTTCCCCTGACAGCAGCCTACAACCCAGAGGCACAACTGCGCCTCACGAGAGGAAGTGAGCAAAGGAAGAGATTATCTGAGGTAACCAAGAGCGTGGTCTCTGGGTGGATCAAGTGGTACAAGGGTGGTGCACAGGAAGAGCTGGAAGACCTCAGAGGGTAGCTGCAATGCCCAGGAGGTGCAAACGAAGGACAGAAAAATATAATCATACGTGCAAAAGGGCAGCCAATTTCAGTGCTGTCAAAGCAGCATTCCTCCTTGTGCCTAACCCAGCCCACTCAGACTGCTGCACGCCACACAGCCCCCCTCACTTTTTAGGGGGCCGATTACAGCACCAGAAACTTCTGATGCTGAGGCAAGCGTTTTCATTTCTGACTTTAATTTCTATCCTCTCTTCCAACTAATATTTCTTTGTTAGCCTTGACCTTTACTCTTCCAAATACCTGTAAATGTTTTAAGCCCTCTGGCTTGTTGCTCTCCTCTGCTATGTATAATTAACAGTTTCCTGCTTATTGCTTTAATTGTCCTTCATTCATTTGCCTCCAAGATGCTGGAAAAGAATGAAGCGCTTCCGCTGGAGTTTTACAAAACCAGTTCTCACTCTTTATACATCTATATCTGTCTACAGATTTCAGTAGCTGAAGATATAAAATAAATATTTTTATTTGTAAAGCACTTCCACAGGATGTCATATTAATAGACAGAAATTCTGAAACACATCACAACCTTCAGTTGCTATGGGACCAAAACTCATTTTACCTATGTTTCCATATCCTGTTTATAACTCGGTCTTGCATAATAAATACAATTTTAATATAATTTTGTATTTATGTTAAAGTATTGCAATAGCATACAGGAGCACCAGCAAAGTCCAAAGGCACGTATGCTAGTCAATTTACGAACCCCTGTAATCTAAACAATATAAATCAACACTTGCCTTTATATTATCTACATATAGTCTTATGTGTGTATGCAGACCCCAAATGCCTATATTCACATAGAAAAACTACTCTTTTGTTTGCTACGGGATAAATGCCTCTGTTTGTAGACCTAAACTGTACCACCCTACCTGCTAGTTACCTCTGCAGATCAACATGCCGTTCAAGTCTGTTGTTACCTCTGCTGCTTTCATCTGTTATCTCATTATCTACAGTTTCTATACATATCTAGATATAGCAAGTTCCTCCCTCTCTCCCCCCCCTTAGATATAATACATATGTACCAAGATGCAGCTGATTTTCTCAAGGTACAAACTTCCAGAGACAGTAAAATGTATTGCCTTGTAGCTCCTCTGGGCTTATTACTGTCCTCACTGCTGCCCAGAATACTCTTGATCAAAGCAAAATATCCTTGATAGAACGCAACAATTACATTTTCATGGACAGAAGCCTCAACTACAGATGGAGTTAAAAGGCTACATTATTCCTGCAAAATTTAGCTACTCACAGCTGGTGGAAGCAATTTGTGTGAGTAGGTGTCAACACAACCATAAAATTGCAGGTTAAATTTAGAATCGTATAATCTCATTTCTGACTTGAGTTGTACAGGCATGGCTCTCATACCTGAACCGAAACCTCACAGATTGTTTTTTACAAAAGGTGTGATGCACCATGGTTGCAAGGATCTGTTTAAAAGGCTTTAAAATTACGTGATAACCGCAGACACACTTTCAAAGAACCTTTGAAAATACTGTAACGATTCTAGGCAGCCATTTGATTGGAAGACTTAAAGACGGCATACCAAGTTTATATAATATATTCTGCATTTTTAGTATTTCTGATAAGAAAATAAAAAAAAAAACCACAAACCCAACACACAACAAAGTAAGAACCTAAACCAGGACAACTGTGATGAAAGAACTCCGCTGTTAAAATTACATTTATCTGGTACTGATAATACCTGCCCGAGTCAAGTGAGCAGGGTCCCCACAATCCACTCCCTGCTCTGAGCAACGCTGCTGACAATTCCTACTGTATATTCTGTGAGCCTAAGGAAGGGGATAAATAGAAAGACAGACCAAACAAAGGTAATTTCAGACTACATAGTGGCTGCATTGTGCCTGGGTTTTTATACCTGAACATGTCCCAAGAGCGGGAGAATGTGTCGTGTCAGCACCTGATGTGAGAAATCATTTCCAGCGCTCCGTCCTTCCTGGGATTCCCCAAATGACCAGACCCTTCCGGTCAGCTCTCTGTTAGGAACAATTCACTAAATTTCCATTTTCCTAGCAAGCTTTAATCCCCTTCTCTGCTGTTCCCATCCTAAGCAGATAACTTCAGTACAGCCAAGGGCAGCGCACAAGAGTTTGGGGTTTTTGCTAATGCGGCTCTGTCACACCTCACCATATCCTAGCTGGGCTTAGCTGGGCTAACAGACATCGGTACAAAGCTTACCCATCTAAACAGAATTAGCTCAAAGGAAGGGCTTTCCGACATATATTGAGTCTACTTATAATAAGTATGTGGCTACAGTCTTGAACACAATCTGGCACCATGCTTTAACAGCTTTAGGGGACTTGACTACTGTAACAAAGACCTTTTATCTACCTCAGCTGAACGGTGACAGCAAACAAGGTATAAACAGCCAGGACAAACTTGCTGCTGAGAGGTCCTATTTACCAATTAAATACAACTTGCTACGCAGAAGTCATACTCTTTCACCCACCCGACACTTGGATTACCAAGTCTAAACCAGGAAACAATGGTTATGGAAAGTCGTTTCTCTCAAATTTTTTATTCCCTTCAGAAAAAAACAAAAAAAACCCCAAACTCCCCCCCCAAAACAGGGAACCCGGGTTTTATTTCTTGCAAAATGTTCAGGAACAATAGCAGTAGTAACTAAATTTCTTTCAGCTCATTGCTAGAGTATGTTGTGTGTGCCAGATGTGCAAGTTTCCACACACAAGCCTAAATGCAATCACTTCTGAGAGAAAGGATACTTCAGTTTTACAGACTCATTTACAGCCTCATTTAACCCAGTTATCACTGCTCAGACCACTGGGTACTGATGGATGCGACTATTTCTCCACCAACATACCAACTCTCTATGTTCATTCACAACCCAAAAGCTGGCTGGCGATGGGAAGGGCTTTCTGCCACCACCGATCTAGGCTTTGTTTGAATTCAGTTTTGAAAAGGCTTATGTGCTTGCTGTCATTGTACTTGAGGAAAAGAAACAGCACATGCAGACCTCAAGAGCACTGTGTTTCTAAAGACATGCACCTTCAGAAAGTACCAAACCTGAGATGTCACTCTAAAATGAGCTTTCAGCTACTTTTTAATTTGTAACTGTATGCAACCTATGAAAATCACACCTAACATTTAGCCAGGTAATTAAATGCATATTCCTCTCCACTGCGGTGCAGACATTTACTAAATACCTAGTTAGAATAACTAACATACCCTAATGAAAACTGAGCTCGCTCAGGCAACCAAAACTTGTCAACTTTTACCACAGGCAATCAATTTGCTCAGCTCATGTATTTCTCCCTTTGCAACCCATATCTCTATGACTGAAGAACAGCTGGGGACTGTATATGAATATATGGCAGAAAACCTGCACCAAGTGTCTTCTGAGGTCGGTCTTCACAGTAGAGGATACAAACATGGTTATAGACTAGCTCTTGCTCTTGTATTAAATAACAGCACTCAGTTTTTTTGTAAGCAATGACACACAGCAAAAGGACTGATGGCTGAAATAATATTTAGCGCTTCTGTAGAAAAATGCACCCAAGGATGTCCAAGTAGTTATGAAACAAATTAATGAATTAAACTTCTCAACACCCCTGTGAAGCAAGCAAGCACATTTATCTATTTTATGAGGAAGGAAACAGAGCCATAGAGAGGTGGATTGACTTGCCCAAGGCTAACCAGCAAGAGTCTTTCAGAGTAATAAACAGCATCTGAGTTATTGATTCCCACTGCTGCCCTTCAGCTGAATTGTTCCTTTTATGAAATACTGCAATGAGTTATAATAATTGTTGGCATGATAAACATAATGTGGCAATATTTAGCTGAGATTGTCTTTGTTTAGACTATATTAAAACTTCAATGTTATTTAAACTGCAATTGATCTTCTTAGGGTGACCAAAAATCTCCAATTAGTTGAGCAATATTTCCTGTATTTCATTCACAATTGTCTCTATTTCTTATATTGCCATTGCTTATGTCCAAAAAAGAAGCAGCCACTCCAGCCTGAAAATGCAGGAAAATATCACAGCTTTAAAGTTTCAAGAAGAAATGACAGAAAAATCAGAGAATGGCTACTGTCATTCATACCAAATGGAATTTTAAGAGCTGCCATGAGATACAACAAGTTATGACGCATTGCTTTCATGCAATACTAACTAAAGGAACTGCAACTTGCTGTCCTGGGGCTGAGGGGATCACAGAACCACAGAGTGATAGGGGTGGAAGGGACCTCTGAAGATCATCTAGTCCAACCCCCCCTGCTACAGCAGGGTCCCAGAGTAGATCACCCAGGAACATGTCCAGATGGGTTTTAAATGTCTCCAGAGACGGAGATTCCACAACCTCTCTGGGCAGCCTGTTCCAGTGCTCTTACCCTCACAGTAAAGAAGCGTTTCCTTAAGTTTAGGTTGAAACTCCTGTTTACCAATTTGTGGCCAGTTTTTGCCCCTTGTCCTGTCACTGGACACGGAGAAGAGCCCGGTCGCATCCTCCTGACACCCTCCCTTTAGGTATTTCTAAGCATGGAGCTTCGTGAGTTAAAAACTGTGGTCCCAGGTCACTGACGACTTTCCCAACGAGGAAAAAAAAAAAAGGAGAAGCAGCAGGAAGTTTCCGGGGGCAAAGCGCCCTTCTCCTGTCTCTCAGCTGCCCCAGGTGCCAGACCGAGGTGCCACAACTTACCTTTCACACACGCGTGCTCGGGAGGCTTCGCGTACTGAGGCACAGGCACCGCTGCGACGGGCGAGCAGGAAGCTGTTACTCACGGCGCCCGGAGGGGAAGCTCGCAACCGCAGCAGCCGTCTGTCCGTCCCCCCGCCCCGCCCAGGCACCGGACGGTGCCGCGGCAGCACCCCGCGGCCCCGGCGGCAGCCCGGCAAAGCCGGAGCCTGGCGGCTGCTCCCCGCACCGGCTCGACGCCGGCCCCGGCTCCCCGCTGCCCGCCGGGTGCTGCCGCCGCCGCCGCTCGCTCCCCGGCGCCCGTTAGCGCCGCTGGGCGCCCCCTCCGCGCCTTCGGGATGGGGACATGTGTGGCGGATGGAGCCGGGAGAGCAGGGGGGGAGCACTACATCCTCTCCCTTCCCAAATCTACCGGCAAACCCCCCCCCTCCCCGGCCCCCGCCCTGCCGCCAGCAACCCCGGGGCCCGCGGCCGGCAGGCAGCGCGGGGACGGCCGCCGGAGCGCAAAAGGAGGCGATGGAAGGAGGGGGCGGGACGGGACGGGAGCGGAGCGGAGCGCTGCCCCGCACCGCTCGGGCACTCACCGCCGGCGGCCCCTGCCTGGCTGGGCGCGGCGTGGCCCCGCCGCTCGACAGCCAGAACGTGTCTCCTCCGCAGCCCCGGGGGACGGAGCGGAGGGGAGGGGAGGGGGCAGCGTTTTTCAGTTCAGGAAGAAAGTGACTCCCCCCGCCCCGCTCCCGCTCCACCTCCCGCCGCCCCGCCCGCCTTCCACACCTCTCCCCGCTCGGCCTCCTCCTCCGCTCCCCCCTCCGCCGGCCCGCCGGCCCCTCACGCCATGGCGGCTCGGCTCGGCTCGGCTCCGCTCCCCTCGCCGGGGGCCGCCGGGCCGGGCCGAGCGCGGAGCGGGGCTGCGGCGGAGCCCGCCCGGCCCCGCCGCGGGGAACGCGGGCCCCGCGGGCCGCCCTTAGCTCTGTGTGTCTGCTCCGTTCCTGCTCGCCACACGGTTTCTTTCCCCGGCTCGTACTTCACGGAAATACCCGCGTTCGCCCCTGGGGCGGGGGGACCGGTGTCTCCGCAGGGCGTGCGCCGGCAATCCGATTCTCCGCACCTGGGACGCGCGGCGGCCGGGCCGGGGCCGGGGGCTGCCGGGGCTGAAGCGTCCCGGCTGGGCCATCCACAGGCAGTGCCCGTCTCCCGCGCTGTGGGAGAGCAGTAGGACCTCCCACCCCAAAAGTTCCCACTTTGCCACTTTGTCAGCCTGCTCGGGTAAGTGCGGTGAGGCTCCTGAGGTCAACGCTTTCCATGTAGAACAAAACAGGGAAACGCCGCGGCCGCTCCGGTCAGTCACCCCGACGTTTCCTGCGGTCACTCAACTGAAGATGCTTAGGACAGCAGTATAAAAGAGGAGAAAATAAATGATCCTTTGGAACAGTTCTCTTTGGTTTCCCAGGCATCATAACCAAGAAAAAAGTATGAAATGAAGAATCCCCAAGTGTTTGTTGGGTTCTGAAAGCTGAGCATCTTTTACCATCTTCAGACTGAAATGAAAATAAAAATATTTACACGGGATAGATGGGGGTGGTGTCCAGCTACCTGAAGTTTACATTTCACATGGCTTATTCTTCATTTTAATAATGTGTTCACTGATGTTGCTGAGTCAGTCAGTGGGCTCTTCAGCGCTCCGCTCCCTGGCTTTACAGTGTAAAAAGCTATTTTCTAAGGACAGTTTGTAAACAGGCTCTTTGTGGTTTACAGTGTGATTCCTCACTGTTCTACCAAAGCTAATAAACTTGTGGAAACTGGATGAAACTAAGGACTATACATTTCCCTTCCCCCCTTCCCTCCTGTGTATTTCCCATCGATATCTGTTGACACTCTCAGAGAAGTGAGTGGGGAGCCACAAGCTGTTGTGAACTCAGAGCAATGGCAGAGCCTGGAATGAAGCCTTGCTTTTTTACCAGTAATGGCTTGCCCAAAAGCACTAAGTGCTTCAATTTCAGTCATGCAAACACCAGATTAATCACTAGAAGATATGTTTCTAAATGCCTATTTGTTGACTGGTATTATGCTATACTCCATTGATAGTGGAGTTGTGAAATATGAATGCTGTGACATGAAGGAGCACGAGAAGAGCTACAGATTCCCCCAGTCAGACCAGATGTGGCTAACAGGAGAGTTCTACTGGCATTTCTATGATCACCAGGATGCCTAAAGCCATGAGGAGGGAGGTGTCTCAATATTAGTCACTTGTCTGCATCGTTAGATTTTTAAATATATTAAGTATCTGACTCTAAGTTAAATGGAATTAGCCCTTCAAATTCTGAACATCATAATGCCCGAATGGCTTTTGAAATCCTGACCTTCATCTCTAGTGTTGTCTATCTGTATCACAGAGAAACTGCCCTGTGGTGCCTTGTCATGACTGAATATCTGGGCAAAGCACACCCTGGCTCCCCTGTAGCCTATGCACTTGGGTTTCTGCCTCACAGGGGATGAGCTAGGCTGTCCTTGGATCTTGCTCTGGCACGCAGTTAGACCATGGTGGAGATACATGTGCAGAGTCACAAATCCTCTCTGCCCTATGCCCTCGTGTGTAAAATTTGGCTCATTTTACTTCCCAATAATTCACAGGGTGCTTGTAAGGCTAAATAAATAAGTCAAAATTTATAGGATGGTTCAGAGGTATTGAAAAGAGGCAAGACCTGTCCATTACAGAATCACAGAATCACAGAATCGTTATGGTTGGAAAGGACCTCCGGGGTCATCAAGTCCAACCTTTCTCCTAGCA
>JAVSBS010021731.1:6459-39256 GCA_033124195.1 Coracias cyanogaster
AAGTCACTGCGGCTGTGGGGGGAGCGGGGAGTTCTGTAAATACCTGCGGGCCGGTTTGAGGAGCCCCAGGGGCCGGATCCGGCCCGCGGGCCGTAGTTTGAGGACCCCTGGTGTATGGCTTTAAAATGGACCATACTGGCTGAGTTTTGGGAACAACA
Source organism: Coracias cyanogaster (assembly GCA_033124195.1). Classification (NCBI taxonomy): domain Eukaryota; kingdom Metazoa; phylum Chordata; class Aves; order Coraciiformes; family Coraciidae; genus Coracias; species Coracias cyanogaster. The sequence goes on from JAVSBS010021731.1 coordinate 6,618, forward strand.
AATATTTTTGGAACCTTAGCTGAAAAGAAAGGATTTTCTTTTTCTCCACTGAGCTCTGCACAAACTTGTCAGAGAGTAAACTGTCATGCTTGGCCGTATCACTCAGTCACTACTGAAACAGAAATGCCCTTTTGCAAAGAGTTCATCCAACAGTGTCAGTGAGAAGGAGGGATCATCCTAGTGCAGAGGATACAGAAAAGATAGGATGAAAATAACATTTCCTAGGTCTTCTAACAATTGTCTTTTTTATGCATTCCACAGATGAATGGGAATGTATGTATATGTATGTATGAATATGCAGTTGAAATGTTGGGAATAAGGTGTCATATTTGGTAAGAATAGCATTGATTCAAAACCAGAGTAAGCCTAGTAAAAGGAGCAAACTACTGAGCTTCCATTATGATTATCTTAATTGCCTTTGAGTAATGTAAATATCTTATGTGGACATGTTATATATTTCATTAAATTTAAATCTTGATCATCTTATAGATGTCTACTTAATTCATTAGGCATCTTAAGAATCTGCAAAAGATTCCACTTAGTATCTGAATCTCCAGCTGAATAGGAATGTTGATATTCAAAATACAAAGCCAATCTCCAGTCCTACAGTCAGTTCCTCACAAGCAAAGTAGATAATTTTTCATAGACTCACTGAAGGGTACTCTCCCCAGATACAAGGATCCATTAGTGTAAGTTTTAACTCAAGACCAGGGCTGTGATGAAAATTATATACCTTATTTACATTATTAATAAAAACAATGGCAATTGAATTTACAGGATTATAACGGAGAGGAGAATGGTCTCTACTGCTACTGCTGGAAATAAATCAAGCAAGTAAAATGTGAAACACTCTTCCCATACCCTTTTGGAGCCTGCTGCTAGTATCCCCCATTCCTATAAAGTCAACAGTCTGATGGAGAAATTAGACATCTCTGGTGGGAGTCACCACAATGTCAGCACTAGAAGAAAATTTTTGGTATGCAGGCAGACAAGAATCTATAAAGAAAGCAAAGGGTCTATAGAATCTGACAGGAGCTTTCCACATTTGTGCAACTTCAATTATAAACTCATAGCACTGTCACCATATTCACTTTGGCTTGTAAACAAATAGTTTCCCTCTTTCCTGTTCCTACCAGTCCCTATACAGTCCAGATGACATAAAGATTATGTTGTTGTGATTGCCACCCTTGTCTGACATAGCAGCAAATGATGTGCAACACACTCACAAGAAACTCCTGTGTCACTTTTTTTTGCCTATTGCAGCACAAAAAGGCAAAGCCACAGTTTCTCTCCTTATTTTCAAATTCTGCTTATTCTTCCCTACTCTTACATTCCTTGTTCTCTTTTTTAGAGAAATATGATCATAATAATGTCATGCGCTTAATCTTGCCATAATTTACAGTGAGGTGTGACAGAAATGTGTTTTGTTGAGTAAGTGGAGTAGGGGAACTAGTTCCTTTGTTTTAAAACTTTCAATATTTCAAATTTAACTGGTAAAAAGGTTATTTCTTGCAAGTGACACTGTTGGAGCCAACCCTGTTTGGTGGTCCTTAACTACCACTGGCTTCTGAAGGAGCCCTGTGTATTCAGTTTTTCAGGACTGACGGTTTTACTCATAGACGTTGGTGGAGTCACCCTGCAATTATTGGATTTGATGACACACTTAGTAAAATCAGTTAGACTGGTTCTCCAGCCTGGTTCCTGGTTCAGCCCACAACTTGCTCCCTAGTTGACCCATGACTCTGGGATACATAGGTGAGAGGACAGATGGGGCCAAGAGACTGAAGGTGGAGCACTTCTGCTTTGAGTTCATCCCTTTGTGATGTCAGCTATGAAAATACAGAGCTATGCCCTTAGAACTTATCAGCATGATGGTTTTTTTAATGATAATTTTAAATAATGTAGCTGAATCTTTCCTGAAGAGGAACTGATGCCATGCTTCATATAAAAAGTGTTATATTTTTGTCTGTTTTAGAGATCCTTGTCCCTGATGATGTCATTAATATGCTGCTTTATTACAAACCTCAGAACATTCACACATGTGATCAAAACTCTTGTGCCCCATCTCTTACTGTTTACATTTTACTTTTAACCTCTTAAGTAGTTCTGCTGTGTTTCTCAAGTTATACCCTTGATGCTTTTCTACATAGGAATTCTTTTTTCTTTGTGGTGTTGAAGAAACTTTGCACCCATAAAGGCCATGCAGTTTCTCCAAAGTGGAGGCCACCTTTTCTTGAGAGATTGTGCTGTATATTAAATGCAATTGCTTTGCCAGTACAAAAAGACCTACTACACAAAACATTGTAACATGTTTTGCAGATACATGACTGCTATACACCTTCCATGGCTGTGACTCAGCACATGACACCAGCAGAAACAGGTGGATGAAAACAGCTCCGTCATACCTGAAGTGCCTCTGATAAGGCTGAGGGAACATTGACCTGGTGAACAATAACATGGGAAATGCTCCTCTGCAAAGCGCAGAGGCCATGCTAATTTAGGAACCCAACCTAGAAGTGGAAGAATGGCTGCTGTAGATGGAAGCATGCCCAGACACACAGTGTAGAGCTAGTGGGTTTGACTGAGCAGAGTGAGGTCTGGGCATTCACAGACATCAGTAAGGACAACCTGTGCAGGTACGCATGCCCCACTGTAGTCTGTGCTGACAGCTGTATCCCTACCACAGCACCATATTGAGTACACTATCCAGTTAAACTCAGCCTAAGTCAGAGATTGTGTGCTTCCCGGCTGCTCTCTTGAATCTGAGGTCTTATTAGGAAACGAGAACTATTCCAGGGTGATTCAAGCAGAACTTAACCTGCTCTTGCAAATATGCATGGGGCAGCAGCAGTTTCAGATTCAGCTTCCGCATCATGTAAATCATTAGGGTTTTTTTGCAAATAATTGCCAGCTCAGATCTTTGTCTGTTATAAATTACTTACTTTTCTTGTGGTTATGTCAGTTTATACCACTACAAATCCAGTCTGATGACATAATTGGAAATCTAGGATAATATGCTAATCTCCAAGAGCATCATAGTCTCTTCACACAGATGTTTCCATAGCAACATAACCATCATGATACAACTATGGTGAATGGGGGATTTATGTGATTTATTTCCTCTTCTGTGATCTTTTAAAATGAAAGAATATGGATGGGGAGAGTACAAAAATAATACTAATTGATCCACAAGTACAGGAAAGGATCTAGCAGAGAAAACACGGTTATGTGTCTAAGGGGGATATATAGACATGTTATGAATGAAAAGTAGGAATATGGTCTCCCTCTAATACAAACGTATTTTAGATTAGAAAACCTTGGCAGCATTCATGTAGATGTATGAAAGTCACCACCAAACCCACAATGCATTCTTTACAAATATTAGTTTCCTTACTAACCAAAACAGTATATTAAAAGTGCTAAATCAACTGCCTCTGCCTCATCTGTCACAAGAAGAACCAGTCTCCTGACATAATCAGCCCAAGTCACTGAACATCCCTGCATAAGACTGTTTTTCAGTGTCGCTTTGCAAAATGTCCAAGTCCTTGAGCAGCAGGACTAATGATGCCTGGTTTCCTACAGATTTGCATCTCAGGTATCAAATGCAGTCAATTTCTAACCCAAGAATTTTTGACATCTATGGCAGTCATAGGCTTTCCTGTATGACTTCTCTGCCATTTAATACAAATTGGGTTCATTCATCTCCCAGTACAAGAACTGTCAAGATCCATGTTCTACACCCTGTTTTGAAACTTTTAGAAAATTAGCATATTCAAGATCATTATCCTGTCAAACTCCATCCTATCAAACATGGCTGCAGGTGATGGGCTAAAATGTTATGAAGTGAGAGTGGGCAGGCATGTACATTTGTTGTGGAGACATAGCCCTCTTCCCTGCAAAAAAGAGATTAATGAACTTCACAATATATCTGAAAAATAAGAATCTGAAACTCTTGTAGATTAATTGTCTCATCTGTAAGGTCCTTCACCAGTCCTGTGCTGCCCCATTCCAGATCCAATGTGCACTGCAGGAGTGCAGGGATGGTGGGACGACAGCTACTGGCTTGGAAACTGAGAGCTGGAGGTGTTGTGCAGGTGAGGAGAAACTGCCTCTGAAGAGGAGAGCTGATTGCCAGGGGCAGGACCCACCTAACCAGCTGTTCAGGTTTGCCAGAAGAAATTATCTCTCTACCTGCAGAAAAAAAATTGGTACCTTGTTTGGATCTTCTCCAGGGTAGAAGTGATTTTAGGGACTTTCCCCAACCACAGATGATTTATGAGGCACTTATTGTAATAGCTATGCCAATAAAAAACAATGTGATTAAATCAGGCATTATCAACACCCACATTTTGCTACAGATAAGACTGGGATATGTAAGTTTTTTAAACGTGAACGCCTTTCATGCAGACTTTTCTAGTCTCTTCAGTTTTACCCACTGCTGAAACTTCAGCTGTTTACTGAAGCCTTGACTGCACCTTTCAGATTAGCTGTCCTAGAGGAAAACTCAGGAGAAATTGCTGCTCTCAGAAACCATTGCCTGCTCTTCCTCAACACAAGGCTCTGTTTTGCTGAGTGGAGGAGCTGTGCCCTGTTGGGAGCTCGCAGGCTGGCCCTCAGGGTGCTGCAGGGCACTTGAGGGCTCACACAGCCCAAGCCATGCCCAAAAGTGGGCAACAAGGAACAAACCAAACCCACCAGCACAGGGGCCATCACATTCCTGCAGTGCTTCCCCTGAGGTCTTCCCAGCTACCAGGGCGAGCAGGAAAGCTGTAAAGCCTCGGGCACGGGGGAGGTGCAGCCTCCTCATAGCTCAGGCTTTCAGGCTTTCAAACATGACCCAGTTCCTGGATTTGATACAAGTAAACAACAGCCTCTCTGCTAGCCTATAGTCACTGGGATGGTTTGATTTTTTTTCCTGAGCTCATGGATTGTTTTTTAACTCTAAGAGCACCAGAAGCAGAGGAGTGAGTGTGGTGCTGGATAGTGTCCTGACTCCTGCTTCGTCATCAGGAGCTCTCAGCATCACAGCTGGACCCGACATTAGGAGGTGGTTTAGCACAAACTTCACAACTCTGTCAAGCTGAAATCTTGAGCAGACCTGCTGTCAAAACTTGAATTCTACTCAGTTTTATGTTGACATTACATTTATCCTGCATTTGCAGAAAAAAGCAGATTTGAGACCAAATTGAAAATTGGATGTGCAGGTTGAAACACCCCATTAATCTGTGAGGACACTGGGTTTGAACAGAGATGTCTAACCTCCCACAGTGACCCTGCAGGGACAGCAGTAGCCCTCCAACAGGCAATAGTTACTCCAGTGGCAAAATTTGACCATGAAGACTGTTTGGGGGTATCTTCCAGACCTGCTTATGAGAGATACAAAAGTGGGTGGGTTGTGGCATCACAGGCTAGCCTCAAAACCAGGGCACACTATAAATCCAGGCTTATATCTCCTGTCCATGGCAGGCATGAAGTGCCAGGTGCAGAATCTGAAGCCCTGATAAAACCTTCCTGTTAAGTCAAACTGCCTCACATTACAGTTTTGGTTGAGCCCTTCAAAGTGGCCTGAGCCAAAGAAGTGCTTTCCTCAAAAGTGTAAAAACAAAATAATTTGAAATTATATTGCAAGTATAAAATGAAAACAAGCTTAATATTTAAGGGTGCCTGTATAACTGAAGAATTGTTTTGTTTTAAAATTGATATTTAAGATATTGCAAATCCAGTAATGTGGTGAACTGTCTTAGGCATTTTCGGAGAGAAATCACAATATTTATTTAGACAGGCTATTCATTTACCATGTTAGTTGTTGATGTTTTTTTGGTTTTGTTTTGTTTGTTTTTGTTTTTGTTTTTTTTCTGAGTATAACCTCACAACAAGTTTTAGCATGTGTATTTTTGGTGTTTATGTCTGTCAGCTGGATGACAGAATAGACAATATTATTATGGATTATAGGATCAATAATCCATGTGCTAAGAAGGATTTATGTAAGAGACCATAACAGCTTAAGATTCAATAAATAACATGTAACAGAGGACAGAAATAACAGACATTGTCTAAATAAAACCAGTATTTTTCTATACCAGAAAGGAAAGTAATACATGTAATGTTAAAATATAAATGCATTTTTAAAAAAGGTAAATAAAATGTATACTGTTGCTTTGTAAGAGGTTTAAATACATATTTGCATGACCTGGAATATGTTTTGAGGCCTGAAAGATCAGAACAAAAGGAGCTTTTCTTGTCTCTGCCCATTTTATCAGATTCCATGATAAAAAAGAATTTTTTCTTTCTCCCTGTTTGAAGCTCAAATTACAATCCCCGAGGGAATTCATGAGGCATCGGAGGAGGTGAAAATAACCTCTACATTTGAATACTGTGAAAGCCAACACATCACAAAGGTATATTGGAGCTGATATTTGTAAGCGCTTTTTTTGTCCCATATTCCTTTTCATGTGCAGTAGTGGGTTTCCACTTTTGCAGAGGGATTGTCAGTATAAACACTGAACATCCTGTCTTTCATGGTTTATAAAAAGAAGTAAATGTGATCAAAACTTTTTTTTTTTTTGCCTCAGAGATATAGGAGTAACTTTGATTTCCTTAATTACAGCCATCACTCTGGAAAGGTCATACTCTAATTCTGGTTACTATTCTGGGAGCAGAAAGGATAATTCTGAGTTTTTTTCACCTGCTTTCACAATCCAGCAAGGCTTCCTTCTTTCTTTTACAGGAACAGCTACAGCCTCCAGAGATTTGACCAGCATGTGACTAGTCAGTCCACAGGAAATTATTTACAGTTTGATTTTTAATTACTTGTGATAACACAAATGCCTGAAAAATTGTAATCCAAAGACAAACCTCCCCCTCAATGAGAAAATTAAGATCATTTAACACCGTGTTGCCATATTGCCAAATTGCTCTGGTTTTCTTTTGTTTGCTTTCCCATTCTGTGTGTTTAGGAAACCCTGAGCATGGCTCAAAACGAAATCACAGCAGATGACATTTTGCAGATGACCTCCCCATGTCTCAGGAACCACCAGTGACCCACAGGCTGAGAAACTGCTGTCCACACAATATATTGCAGTACTGTCCTTGGGATCCAAAGAGCTGCAGGCTCCAAGGTGCTAACCCTTTTGGCCTTAATCCAGCAACACATTCAAGCATGTGTTTACCATTAAACACCTGAGTTGCCCTGTGGGCTTCGGCTGGATTACCCATGTCAGAGTGCTCTGCTGGATGACAGCCAGCGCTCTCAGCACTGTGCTCCGGTTTCAAGGGGGAAGAGTATGAAGAAAGTTCATCTGCTTGGTGGTGACTAATGCATGCCTAAGATGCTCCAGCTCTTTTTTTAATTGCTGGCTTGATTTAATGCCTCCTGCAGTCAATGGAACGATCCCTTTGGCATTAACGTAATTACACAAGGCTCTACACGATTAGTTAGCTAAACCTGTGACTTTTCTGGCTTTTCCAGTGAAATGACATTGCTAGCTACTGTAAATCTGGATTGTTCCATCATTTCACTAGTTTACCCCATCCTCTACTTTCCAATGAATAATGGATGGTACCAACAGATGCCCTCTTGATAGGCTTAATAAAGGCATCCTTACAGTAAAATTCACCTGTCAACGTAATTTCTAGTTTTGGTTTCCTCAGTCCCTCTGAAACAATACATCAGCTTTGAACAGCAGTGTGTTTGTAAATACTCTTTCAGAATGCTGTTATGAGTAGTTTATAGTTCAGTAGGATATTTCTTGTCTGGTTCATCTTCTCAGGATATGACCACTAATGTGATTCAGCCCCCATTGATTATGTCATTGTTTCAGCCAGCTGGTAATTAGGATTGGAAACTCTGATGATTCTTCCTGTTTGGACAGCTCTGAGTTTACCTGATAATTTTGGTGATGGGAGTACCTTCAAGAATTCTTTTGGTCTGGATGCATGTTGCCTTCTACTAATCTTTTGCCTGGAGGACTGAATTAGCACCTTTCTTCTTTCACATCAGAGGGTAAGGGGTCAGTTGTCTTTCTGTGGTTTCAAAGCAAAACTGGGGATACGTCCCCAGATGCTCATAGCTGCAGTGTACACCTGCAGGGCCCTGGAAGACACTTGCTGGCCTCCAGCAGCTGCTGCTGGCTCCCAGTTGGGTTGGCAGCCCATCTGGTAGCCTTTGTCACTCCATAAAAATAAGTTTTGTTCCTTTGGCCTCTCCTCTGCAAAATGCATGTGCCTGGTGTTTGCTATGGGCAGCAGTGAAGGTGTCATGAAGAGCAATGTCCTCATAGAGGTCTCACTGGCAGCTGAGCAGGAGAAGCTCCTCTGCTTGTGAAGTTCTGCACTCTGTGAAGGAGCTCTGTGGCCTCGAGCAGCCTCCCATGGAGGGGTCTTTACCCTGGAGGGAGGAGGCTGTTGAGGTGGCTGCAGCCTCACCTCGTTCAGGAAATCCTTGCAATCATTTATTTCTGGGATCAAAGATGGCTCTACTTAGCATGTGTCAGGCTGCTGGGTCCTTTGCTTCCTGCCCAGCCCTGCTTCTGCCTTCTGGTGCCTGGAGGTGTGCAACCCTGCTAGCCCAGCCCTTTGTCCCTGTGCCCATGGCTGTCCCTGGGAGAGGCTCCACTGAAGGCACCCACAGCAGGTCCTCTAGGTTGTGATGGGAGTGACTCCCAGTGACAGGACTTTCAGTGTTGAGCACTGGTCCCATAAAAGATAACTCAGAATCATGGGGCAAGGTTTGTCACTTAAGCACGTGACTGTAATTCCCAGCACAAAAAGGGAGCTAACAAACACAAATGCAAAGGAGCTGTGCAAATACTCTTTTTCCCTAGAGTGGTTACCAGGCTTCACACCTGTTTGAGCTCTTACTATAGCTTCTCTCTTTCCTTTTAGCAATCTGAAAAGGAAAGATCTCAAGCCTGTTCCCCAAATTGTGTTCAACCTAATGGAACACTTGTTTCGGTGCAATTAATTTTAAGAATGTCAGAACTCTAGCTCATGTTGATGTTCCTGGAAAAAAGAAAATTCATTTGATCAAGTTGACACAAATGGTTCTGGTTGTCCTCTTCATGTATTTTCTTTGGTAACAATGCCATTATCTGAAATCAGGTTAAATCACTTAAAGCAATTCAGAGTCCTGAAAAGTATTTTTGGCAAGTGTAGTGGTTTCTCAAACATCCTTACCTGCCTCTGTTCACTTCAGAAGACAATGCCCCTAATTTGTTATAGGAACACCGAAGAATGTCCACACTGGGTCAGAACAATAGTGCAGCTAACCCTGCGCTCCCTCTCCAGTACAGTGAAGCCTGTACCTTGGCTCTGTACGAGGAGTTCCCTAATGTTCCCAGAAACACTTACAAAAGGGAGTAGGAAACACGGGTCATTCTTAGGTGATCCTACCCTTCTCATGGTGCAGTGTCAGGCTGCCAGTGCCTCAGGGACTTGCTGAGCCGAGGAAGGCTGAGAGGTTTCATAGCTGCTCCTGGTGCAGCCCTTATATAACCCTTTTCAGCTCCAACTGGGCTTTGGCCTTGGCAGCATCCTGTAACAATAAGTTCCACAGTTTAATTTCCACTGTGTGAAAGAGGACTTCCTCTATTTGTTTTAAGCTTGCTGCCTGCAAATTTCAAAGACTGGTCTTAGTTCTGTGCTGAGGCAGGAGGGGGCGGCTCTTCCTCACTCACCTTCCTCAGATCTTTTAGGATATACATATCTCATTCATCCCCCTTTTGACTCCTTTCCAGCCTCAGCAATCACAGCCTGTTTAATCTTTTCTAGTATCATTGCCTTCCCATACACCTAATCACACATCTTGCTCTCTGCACCTTTTCTAGTGCTTCCAAGCTCAGCCATGTCCTGCTGTGAGGGAAGGAAAAAATCCAGTTTTGCTTTTTGCAACATCCCTCCGGCCTGTCTCCACCTGTCAGGTAGTAATCCAGGAGACACACTTCTAGGAGGTTTCCCAGGGACAGTGTAGGGCTGTTGATGGATCAACAGGTCTCCCCAGGGGAACTGAGCCCTGCTCCTTAAATACAATGGTCTGCAAGGGTGTCTCTAATTAAAACTTGTGGGAGGTTTTATCTATTCCTATCCCAATGGCTTCTCAGCAGGAGACTCTCAGTCCCCAAAGCTTCCTCCCACCAGAAAGCATCCCACCCAAGGAGGACACATGAAGGATGCTGGGAGCAGCTCAGCATACATGGCAGATCCTTAGTGATCTGGCTTCAGACCAGCACCTGGGCTGGGAACTACTTTTATTAAAAAAAAGAATCAGTGTGTGATCTCAAGCAATTTCCCTCATAAATTTGATCTTGCCGGGCAGACAATCGCCCACAGAATTCCTGTCTGTTGGCCATGAGGGTAGACAGCCGTCTCAGATGTGCGGAGGAATTTGAAGCTGAGGCACCAAATGCAGCAGCCCCAAATGCCAGGCCTAGAGTCATTTTAATTAGTTTGATAATACAAGTCCTCCTTCCCCTGTCACTTGCACCGGATTGGCTCCATGGATTTCAGTCAAGCCAAACCTTCCCGGGGCTGGCAGAGGAGGCGAGGGATGGAGTGGGCTCTTTGTGCACCATGGGCCAGCAGCCAGCTATTGAGGGGAGCTGAGAACCTGGTCAAAGGATGGCAGTGACATTTACCACAGCAGAGAAACTGCCTGCTGGCAGTCCTGCTTCCTCCGATGAAGGGACAGGATGGCTGGACAGGCAGCTTTTGTGGGGGAGATGTGGCAGGAGAAAACACATCGCTTGTTTCACCTCAACTTTCCATTCTCCTCGTCAGATTAATGATCTTCCACATTTTTCCGAAGGGGTTACTGCTTTCTTTCAGATGTTATTGCCAAATATCTATCTTGAATATCACACACACAGAGAGAATAAAATGCATATAAATCAGAGCACTAGACATGAAGGGGTGCTGAGGATCAGAAGCTGATACCAAAATGACCTTCATGGGGTGTCATACAAGCACTGGTGCTGAGTGGAACCATCTTCTTCTGCCGAGATATCTGAATGAGCATCTGTTGTTGCTGACTAAATAACAGTATAGATTGAATTAATCCTTGTGACAGGCAAGCTTTCTGCTAGAAACAATAGCATCAGCTGGGGGAGTTAATTCCTAGGTTTGTGTTATTAGTCACCCCAACAAATGCACATTCAAGGCAAGCAGTGTGACAAGATGCTCTATGGTATCTAATTCCTCACCACTCCATTCTTCTTGCTCTTCCCTGCTTTAATTAGGTGCTGTTAATCAGTCACTGGTTAATGAGGAACCCATATCAAAATGTTCGGCAGTATAATACAGCTGGAGCAAGTTCCATTCTTGCCACTTAAGCCTTGCATGCCAGCCCATATGGAGCTGCATTGCAACTGCAGCTGTTGATTAGGCAGCTGCGAGCCTATCCAAGCCCCATTCCCTCAAATAAGTGGCATTTCTTTCTCTGCCTCTTCTGCCTCCACCACAACAATGAATGACTGTGAGCAGAAGACTGAGGTCTCATTCTTCTATTTGCTGTGCAAATGGGAATAGCCATGGCTGAAACTTTAAGAGATATTTTTAAGCCCAAAGCCAACTGGGATTTTCTGAGGTGTTGGGATACCAAATTCCCTGGAAGTTGGAGAATGTGGAAGAGGGAAGACAGAACGCTGCTAAGATAATTCTGCAGGTTATTTCCATGGAAGTTAGGCAGCTAAGATGCTTTATAGATTGTATTCAGCTGTGTTTGTTGTTCTGTTTTTTTTAATATCAGTGGATATCTATTTTTATAATTTAAAATTTTCTCCATGTTTCTTATGTGAAAGTAAGTTTTATCTTCCAGTTTTGCACTGAGATGTGCTTGGGCAGATCAGTGTATGTTAATCACAGAGTACTCAGGAAGGCACAGATATCTCCATACACAGAGCTCAGTGAAGGACTGGAGCTTCAGCAGTCAGCAGAGACAACCACTGGCACAGAGATCATCTATAAATATGGAAAACTAAGTATTGCAAAATTGTATTTATTTAAAATAGCACACAAAATTATGATAAATTATCCACTTCTTTCAACTATTCTTTAGTCAACTTTTCCAACTGCATCTCTGTTATCCACAAAATATTGACTAATTCAAAAGCACAGTGACAACGAAGTATCATTAAAGAAAGTATGATGCTCTACCATGTGATCAGGCTATTCCTGGCTACAGCTTACTCAATGCTTGCAGCAATCACTATGGCACAAGAACTTCAGAGACAGAGAAAGTATATTTTTTGTTCCAGTTATCTACTTTCTGCTGTATGTATTTGTTGTACAGTATCAATTACAACTTAGGATATAGCCTTTTGTTACTTTAAATTTTTTCTACAGCATTTTATAAAACAAACTGAAAAACTGATAGAAATTCTCCAAAGATCAGAAAAACTTTTGTACTTGATTGCTTCACTTCTGGTTTCTTCCATCTCCTCATCCCTGTGCAATTGATAGCAACTGCATTATGGAACAAGACATAAGAGTGTTGGCTTTGAAAATAAAATTGTTTTCCTATCACAATCACTTACTATAGCTACTGTTCTTTGTTTTCTGCAAATTGTCTCTGTGAAAATGGTCTTTGACTTGCAATCATTTTCCAGGCTTTCTAGCTACAACACACACTTCCCAGGACACAAAGTGGTAATGGTCCTGAGGAGGTGAACATTTTGAGGTTTTGAACTCTCTTTAGTTAGTATTTCTGCAACAGTTTCCTGCCAACCCACTCTTGACACTCTGGATATTGCTTTGAATAGTAACTCAGCATATTTTTGGATACCAAGCATCCCACGTCTCATGCACAACGAGTCCAATTTATCCCAGGCATATGTGACTTGCTGTGTAAGAAACACTGAGCCTGTCTACATTCACTGTGTTCTGTACATCTGGAACGTGTTATCACTGTTGCACATACTTAAGATGGCATATTGAGCTCATTGTGCCTGGGTGGCACCAGAGTCACCACTGATGTGATGCAGAACTCATCCGCACACAAACAGAAATCCTGGGGTAGCTGGACCCAATGTACCTGGGCTGATCTGTTCATATAGAGAGCAGCATTCACAGATTTCTTGGACTTCTCTCACAGTCTAAACACATTTTGACAAATATTCATTTTCATCTCCTTTTCTTATTGTCTTGTCTTTATCTCTACTTCTTCAGACAATTCTGTCAATCTGACAATCCTGCCCTTCAAGACATTTTACTAGTAGGCTCTTAGGATACCACAGAACATGGTGTCTGTTCACTGGAAAGTAAAGAATTTTGGAATTTCCCAATTCCAAACCAGGTTTCAAAGAAAGATGGGGAGATTTTTCCCTAGTGAAGATCACTTTTCAGTAGAACATGCTTCTGATTATCTTTCAGATAATGGCATCTGTTTTGCCCCAACTACAGCCAAAGAAAGAAAAAATAGTTCAAATATTTGTTTGAATTTGTAAAGGTATTTTCGACACCTAGGCTTGCATATTTTACAGGCAGAGCAAATATGGTAACATTCAAATTTGCCTTCATAAATATTCACAGATGCTGGATTTGAAGTTTACCCATGTGGATATTTGCTCTGTAAGAGTTAGTAATTTCATTGAGTTGGTGCAGAAAAATTGTATTACTATACTTCTGTGACCAATTACAAGTAAACGGTTACATAGGCATTAACCAAGCACATCTGAAAAAACAAATTTTTTGAGGATGCAAGCTTTCTGTAAGTGGTGTTGAAAGCAAACAAATTAAATACGTTTAAAAGTTTTATTTCCATTCTTTATTCCCAAAAGGCTAATTACCACAATATTTTAAATGCCCTTAAAGAGGACTCTTTAACATAGCTTCTTTTTCTGTGTTAACTTCCTGAACCTCAGAGGCTAAAGTAGATCCGGAAGTGTAGATGAAGGACAACCTCATTAATTGAATACATTTATCAATTTAAGCAATTATAAAACTGTTTAAAAAGCATTTATTTAAATGTACTATCTAGACTCTACTAGCTATGCTCTATACTAGGTCAACTTCAATGTGAAACAGCAACAATCATTGCAGGAAACAAACATTTCCTTATATGAATAATTTGGTCCTTGAATACACTTGGGCAAAGACTACTGAAATGTACATGAATGCTTTGACAGTTAGTGCTTATCTGATGCTCAAAATGTATTTATGACATTCATTTCTATAACTAGCACAGAGCTTCTAGGATGCCAATGAAATGCATTTTTGTGTGGCATGGGTAATCTTTCATCTCTCTATGGACTATAGAATTCCCACATAATGCTGTAGTAAAAAACATGTGCATCTTGGCGCAAAGAAAATGATCACAGTTTTCAGAACCTATGCATTTAGAGTCTTTCTCTCTCTGCCTTTCTTTTTAAGATTAAATTCTTTCATATACCCACAAATAAAAAGTAACGCATGTTTGGTTCAAAGTTATGTTTTTCTAAAAGCTGCTCTGTGTTCATTCCTCTCTTTTTCTCTTTCTGTTTCTGAAAAGAGAAAACAAGGACCTGAAAATCCACCAGGGTTTCAGGCTGCTGTGGTTCTGGTGGTTTAGATCTGACTTCACTAATGAAAAAAACCAATCCCCTTCTAGACATCCCACTTTTAAAACCATCCTTTATTTTAAGCTTTTCAAGATGCTCACATTCCTGTCAGGATCAGATGAAATTCCTACAACCATAAGTAAAATTTTGTGGAATGACTTTGAAGCAGAACAAAGGAAAACAACAGAAATGTTGTTATCAAGAAAGCACATATTTCTGAAGAACAACACCTTCATTTTCATTTCTCTCAAAAAAAGACAATACTTACATAGCAATGACCCTAGTGGAGGTGGTTCAATTTATATAACACTCAGAACTGAGTTATCACTGGCTCCTGCATTGTAGAGACAGCAAGACAGCCTCTGAACGCTGCAAACACATTTCTGCTAAAAATTACATGTATAATATTCCTTACTGAAGCTTATAAGCAGTGTTAACATGAACTCCATGGTGAGCTACTTCAGGGCATGCATATGGTGCTTCTTTCAGTAGGAGTATCTGCCATCTCCAGACATTGCAGCATCTGATGTCTCTGCTACTTTTCGTCTAAGAATATTTAACTACTAGAGCTAACATTTGGGGGGATGGGAGAGGGAAAGTCCTTTTTGACAAATCTTGGGCCATTGATTCACCTGAACAAATCACCTACCTGCACACATTTTAGATTTATCTCAGAGGTTGGTGCTGGAGTTATAGTAAAATAAATAGTCAGTCTCAGACTCACCAGTGTGAATGGCTTCTTTTAGTTTGCCATTCATATCTCTGGCTGCCATCATTATAGAGTCATACCCAAGGCAGGTCAGCCCTGGAAGATAAAACTTGTCAGCGCAAAGCTGGTTCGTGAGCTCTGGTTTATTTGCTTTGTTAGGCCTGCAGGGCTTGTGAATCTCCACACATTGTAGTCTGCACTTTGAGACCAGCCCACTCTGAAGGCTTGGATTTTTTTCCCTGATTAGAGCACAGGTAAGCTGTTACAAAAACATTTGTGACAATATGAGATGAGTAATAAAAGACAAGAGGTCTGTCTCCCAGGAACAGTGCCTAAAACAAAGCTGCAATGTCATTATATGAGTTGATTTGAGCTCAAGTAGGGCTCAATTGGGGTCAGATGGGATGCACCTCTTGGGTTGCTGGCGTACCTTTGCTGCTGGGTGTTGGTAAATTTATTGCATTTCTGGTTTCAAAGGCTTGGAAATTCACTTTGGTGAATTCACACAGCATTCTTGTCTTTCACAGTGATTTTGCAGTTTCTCCAGGCACACATATCACAGCCTGTTTTATTGATGAAGCAAAAACAGTCTAAGGAAGCATTATCTTTTGGCATATATTAAGATGTTTGTATTAGTTCTTTCACAGCACGTACAATGAGGATGTATAATCCAAAAGATGGAAGTGTCTGTGTATGGAGGTAAAACCTACTCCTCAAATTCTACTAAAAGTCTCCCATAACAGTGTAGTGGACCGCTTTCAAGATCCCAATAAACTCTCTTGAAAACTTGACATGCTTTCATTTCAAAACCGAAGATCTTCCCAAATGGTGACTCCAACACTCTCTGCTAACTCCACCCTTCTCTCACTACTCCACAGGACCAATTCCATCCAACCTGTTAAACCAAAATCACACTCTGCCTCCCAAACCTGCTCTGCTCATGCCTCCCCATAAGCACACTGCATGCACCCCCAGGGAGCCTGCACCATACAACTGAAGGAGTTCCAGTGCTGTGGCTCCTTGTGCTGCATGTCTACACCATGCAAATGCAAAAAAGTGGGGAATGGGCCCTGCCAAGGCACTGCTCAAGACAACCATATCTCAGATATTTGCAGCTCTACTGCGTCTTTCACGTTCCCATGCAACAGATGCAGGCGACTGCCATGACCCTCCTCCCCAGCAGTTTCAGTCTCATGAGACCTGAGGTGGCAGGGGCATGAACTGCTATAACCAGGAGCAAGCCACCACTTAGCTACCTTGGCCAGCACATCAAAAGGCCTATTAGAAGATGCAAACCTGGATACAGAAGTATCTAGCACATACTCCTTCCTTGCCACATGACCTGATTTAATCCCTTTCCCAGAGATCTGTCAGATAAAGAAGTTGGGAGAGGGGTAGATGTGTCAGTGAGCTGCACTTTGTATGTTTAGGAGCAGCAGTTTGGAGACACCCTGCTGCGAAGGGTAACTCATTTTGACTGAAGGGACTACAAGGGTCTCTTCCTTCATGATGGCATTTTATTGTGGCACAGAACCAATAGCTCGCTCTCCCAGTGGAGCCCCAGTTGTGAGTCTGCACCCCTAAAGTGGAAAGGGGGCGTGCCACTGGCTTGCCTGGCTGCAGGAGTCTCCATTTGGCTCTGAGCTCACATTCACCATTTGCCAGGTATTCTTCTCTGTGCACTGTATGATGGCATTCAAATCTTATTGCAGTTGATTGAATTCTCCGTATTGCCCAGAGGGATGACTGAAGCCAGGCCATAGCAGACACTGAATGTGTTTTGAGAGCAGGAGTAACAAAAGGTCATACAAATGAGGAAAAAGTTAGCTCACTAGAAACCAGTAGATACAACAAACATCAATGCAAATACAAAAATGCACTGGGTATTATAGCGCAGCCCTGTGAATTGTGAAGCTGTGTTTATTCCTTTGAATTCAAGCAGGAAGGAAAGGATTTTTGCAGTTCTGGTGCTGGGCCAGCTGGTTTGGCTTTCCCTAACTCCCAGCTTTTGGAAACTGGAACTGACTTCTGATGGCTGTGCTCCCCATCTCTGCCCTTGCCTGCCTGCAGGCAGGCTTGAGCTGCCCTGTTCTCAGCTGCTGCTGCTCCACTTCCTGCTCCAACAGCGCACTCGGGGCTTTCTTCACTCATCCTTCGTTGTCACACAGGGCAATTTTCAGTTACACATCTCTGCATCTGCTTGCGCTACGGTATACACCCACACAGAGAGCATTTTGAATCCCCTGTGAACTAGAGCAAAGCGGTCTCTTCTGGGTTCCCCAAGCAAATGGAGCATGCATTTTCCAAAGATACACTTAAAAAAACTTTGGGCCCCAGATAAGCAATCATTCAAGGTCATTTACTGGGCTGCAAAATCTCTTCTCTTTTTAACTCCTCATTAGAAACTGAAAGTTTATTCTTGCATTTTTAAAAACGTCTAGGCCTTGTGGTATCCCTTTGCAGAAGGGTACATTTTGGTTTCTGATAATTGCTGGAAAGTGACATTCCCATTAACCCTCACTAGTACCATTCAAGGATTTAGAAACTACTTTCATATACAAGGAGAGCTCTGCAAATCCCCTAAGACGGAGCCATGGGTAATGGGAATATAGAGGTCACTTGAGTCATGAATTGTGAACTCTGCATCCTGTCAGATGGTATTATAGAGAGAAGAGAAAGGAAAGCAATGTTTTTTCATTCCTTTGAAAAAACACTGCGGGAGTGGGGAGACTATACTGTTCCCTGCAAGAAGGAAGAGATTTCCCAGTATGGCCAGATGACCACATTGAACTGGCAACTGTGCCGTGATGGGACGTGCTGAGAAATCCAAGCCTGGATCATTTGGGGCTAAACTGAGTTCATTCCTGTATGCAAAAAATTCCATCATTTAACAAGAAAAAATGGTAACAGTGTTGTGAGAGACATTGTCAGGCCATGCCTGTCTTCTAGTTGCTCTCTTGTTCACACAACAGTTTTGAATCCTTGGGGCAAACTGTCCCATAGCAAAAACATTGGCGTTCTCTCTGTATAGCACTCCCTGTTACTGGGACTAGTAGATGTACTTAAGGTGGGTCACAACCCTCCAAATTGTCCTGAAAAAGTCTGCTATGGAAAAAGATGCTGTAAAGTCACTGAAGCCAAATGATACCACTTTGAGGGAGAGAAGAAGAAGGCTGATTTTTTTGTCCGAGCAATACTCCTAACAGAGTTTATTGCTTCCTGATGAGATCAGGCGAGCACCGGTGTTGTGAAGTGTCACCAAACAGGGTAAAACTTCAGCGTGGTGACATCTTGGAGGGGCTCTGCTGGGACAAGGGGGTGAAAGGTAGCTGTGAGAGGTGACCACTGAGAAGTGCAGGCAATTTCATACACTGCTGTCTTTGACAGGTTGGCAGAGAAGAGAGTGTCAAGGGTTAGGGCTGGGCTGGCCACTAGATGAATGATAGAAGCCCTCTATTAAGCCCTCTCCATTTGCAAAGGGGAAGAGAAAGGAAATGAGAAAGGCTTATGTATTGGGAAAGAAAAATAAAACTGTTTTAATGAAACAATAGCAAGAAAATAATGAAATATATACAAGTGTGGCAGGCACTGGCAAAGTCCTAAACTGGACTTGATGGCAGATTGGAATCGGATTCAGGAGCTGGGTTCAGGAACACACGGATTGGGATCGAAGGCAGAATGGACAGAGTCCTCCTTGGACACCAGTGATTGAAAAAGAGAGCTTGAATTTTGTGATCCCTCAGCTTTATACTGAACATGACATATATGGACTGGAATGTCTGCTTTTCCCTATGGGAAGGCCTTGGTTACTGCTACCTGATCTCAGCTGAAGCTGCCTGAAGACTGCAATGGGGGAATCCACAAGGGGTGGCCACAAAGGAGGAGCAGATGCCCTGCATGTGAGAACCTCTCAAAGAGCAAATCTCACTGAAATACTCCAGGAAAGCAGCCCTCTGCTACATACAAAGGTGTGCCCCTGTAATTCTTCATTTCAAACTATAACAAGTGATAGTATAAAGCTCTCATTTGAGCCTTTTATCCTTACACCTCAAAAGGAAGCATGTTTTATCATTTCAGTTTTACAGAGTGTACTGCAGCACAAGAAGAGTATCAAGCCAAAGGGGCAGCCAAGAACAGACTCAAATGTATTTCAGCGCCTGCATCGTATAAATACCAGCTCGTCCTGATGCTTGTGCTGTGCATACCGAACAAGAAGTTCAATGTGCAGGTCACTACAGAAGCAAAGTCTGTTGTCTCCAACGTAGTCATGGACTCTAACTATTGTTTCTGTGGAAATAAAGAATAAAAACGGGTTTTCACTTTTTTCTGTTACATCTCTGTGAACACTTTGGGTCTTGGGTATAATGCCTAGGATTTTTCTTATTTTTTTTTTTCTTTTCAGCAAGGTGTAGAAGGGTTAATTTTTGCTTCCTGCAAAACCAGTAAAGCCTGCAGCTTTGTCCAGTCAAACCATTAACATTTCAAAGTTTCTACTGGTCAGAGCTAACTGATAACAACCTGAATATACTGCTGATTGGGTAGTTTATTATTCAAATGAAATATTTCAAAGGAATTCAGATTAGGACATCATGCCTTTGAAGCTATGGAAAGACTCCAGCTTAGAGTTACCATATCAAAGAGATTTTTACAACTTTTAGATGCCTCATGTCGGTGTTGGCCAGATAATTGATTTGTAAAATGGCTAGACTGAGTAAGTGGGGACTGGCTTAGCTGAAACAACACATAGGTGTTCTGCGAACAACACTGTAAAACACCCTTGGAAAGGTGTTTAAACTGGAAGGATGTGGCAAAATATTACTGAATTTTTAGGCTGTGCATTTCCTATGGGTATTTTGAAGCTGGTCTGAGACCAGCTTAGAAAGAAAGATATGTCAGGAACACTTACAAAGATGAAAACTGAAGGAAAAGCAGAATTGGTTATTTCTGAGTGCCATCAGAACTCAGATGTAGCTCTCTTCTTGAACCCTCTCAGTCACATCATGAACCTCAGCCTGATCACTGAAAAGCAGGACTGCTAACCCTAAGAACTCAGAATACATGAATCAGACATCCGAAGTATGAGATATGAATTTTAAAACCTCAAGATTTAAAAATATCACTGCATTGGGGTTTAGTCCTTTTTTTATTTACAAACTTGAACATTTCAGTTTTACCTTTTAAAACTTTCCTCATATAGGCTGGTATTTTTTTCAGTCGTATCATAACATCCACAATCATAGACTAGTATCCCTCTTTGACAGCTGTTGTTTTAACACAGAGGAAAATCAAGGTCTCATTTCCAAAGGCTCTTAAAGCCACAAATCATAAAAATATTGCATGACCTGAGTGATTTTGACAACTGAGTCCCATTTTCATCATTTCTTAGACATTTCATCTCCTATATACCATTGAAAGCTACTTAGTCTTGCAAAGCTCAATGGAAAACAGTCTAAGCAGCCTTAAAAATCTGAAACTTGCCATTTGAGGTCACCAGACATCAAAACTGACATCTTAAAAAGAAAACCCCTGAATATGGCAACTTCTTTCACTACCAGAAACACTGTCCAAGTGAACCTATAGGATGAATTTAAGACAGAGAGCACAAAACATTAAATGTAACTTGCATTCCAGGTTCTATCCATTTGCTCCATAAGCCCTTTGACTGTATTTTGTCAATTCTTTCATTCTTAGAGTGACAGAAAAAAGCTTTTAAAGATACATTTTCCAACAATGCTACTCTTTTCTCTTAGAGAGACAAAATGAACTTGCTTTCCCTCATGAGGCTACTGTAGGCTTCTGTTTAAATATTTTATGACTGCATTTTAACATATTGTCAATTAATTTCATATGTGAGAATGATTTTTAACCTACTGAGTTGAATTTTTTCAAATAATTTGATCATTTTATGTAAGATAGACCATATTATTACAGTTGCAGTCTTGGTCAGTTATTTGTCCAACTCCAGACATGGAGGGGCTGAACAGGTGTAGGTAAGGTATAATTCTTATTATACAGACCTTACTGAAGGAAAACCCCATGGGAATGACTTGCATGCATGAGGGATTTGGCTGTAATGTTATAAAATGCAGACTTACTCTCATCAGGTCCTGAGGATGCAGATCAAAGCAGGAAATTGATGTTTTTTTCTGGCTTGATGGCATGACATGCTTCAGTCAAAGATCAAAGGAGACTAATGTAAGATGGAGGTTGCAGCAGGCACCCTCTTACAGTTGCTGGTGAAATGATACTGATGTGGCTTCATCAGTTAGAAGAAAAATCAAAGCATAGTGAAAAATGAAAGGTCAGCAGGTAACCTCTCTAGCACTAATTGAACCCTCTGGGCAATGACTGACAGAGGCACAACCAGCATAATGCTTTCTGGGTATGCTACTTGTAACAAAATAAATCACTTGATGGATGCAGCTCATTTCCTACCTACTATGCAGAGCTGTGCATGATGAAGATGTCAGCTGAAATGTATTTCAGAAGAGGGATACTGCCTTCCAAGGAAGGTGAACCAGTGTAAAATTGAGCAGGTGACTTCATAAGGTGTGAATGGCTGCAAAAAGACACTTCAGTCAATGCTCCTTTGACTTAATGGAGAGTTTCCTCATTTGGAGTTGTTTCTTTTGTTACTTTATCTTAAATAGAACAATAGAAAATCAACCATACTTACACTGAGGTCTAAGGCTCTTCTCATGGATTAGTATAAACAGAAAGTCAACACAAGTACAACATATCCCCTACAGAAGCTTTTAGGCCCATTTTCCACATGGTTATAAACTAGCATAAATGTGGTCCTGGCAGGCTATTGGGTTCTATAAGACTTGGCTTGCAGTGATACAACCCTGAACATAGCTGCACATGCAGTGACAGCCATTGTATACTGGAAGCATGTTCAGTGATTTGGTACTTGGCCTACAAATTGTCTCTAGTAAGTAGCAGCTCTTGGCCTGGTCCAGCCTGACCACCAGTCACAGCTGCTTCAGAAACAGGAGAGACACCAGAAGGGTTGTGGCTATCTCTTCTGCCTGCATCCATCATTGCAAGGCCAGCTAGGCTAACAGGAGGCTCTACAAAACACTGCTATTTGCCAGCACTGTATATGGGTAAATACAATTCCAGGGATGCTCAAAACCCCAGGGATATAATAATTTTTCACTGGAAATACCAGGGCTTAGGTGGTGTTGGACTGAATCGTGCTGCTATAGACTGGTGTTGTGCTGGTTCAACCATTATCATTTTATGCTGCCATCAGTTGCCTGATCACACAGGCCAAGGCTGAACTCAGCAACATCCCCTTGAAGGCTTCTTTCAGACAGTCCTGCCATAGGTTGCTGTGGGCCCAGCTCCTCCACTACCCACTGTGGTGCCAGCATCACCTGCTGGACCCAACAGACAGAGATGGCTCCCTCAAGTGCCCCTCACATGGAAGGACACCACCATGAGAGCTCAGCAAGACGCAGCCATCCCTAACAGAAGCCACACCCAATAGGAAGCTCTTCTGACTGATCAGCTCCTGGTTAATACAATCCTGGCCTCACCCACCACCCCAGCCATGACCACCTGGGTGAGCGTGGAGTCACAGAGACACAGGTGGGCCAGGTTCTGCCTCTGGAACATGAAGCCAGTGGGGAAAACAAAACATTCTGCTAGGTTGTCACTCATCCACAGGTCAACTCCAACCTGGGGCCCACAACTCAGGCCCCAGCACTTCAACAGGCAATGTGGTATTTGTTGGCTTTGGTTGACTTTGAGGCTGTGCAGGAAACAAAATCCAACCACACATCAGTTATAAGTTGCCTAACCTATATAAATGTATTTTTTCGTAGGCGAATGAACAATACCAGAATAACCAGATAACCCTATCCCCAGGGTTGCATTGTATAACCTCCTAGTAAGATTAGAGCAGCACACACTTTTGTCTACTGTCAAAGCCCAAGAAGTCTTTTCAACAGGTCATAGCAGTTGGAGCTGGTTAGATTTCTGAATTCTTTTAAGCAAGGAAATTTCAATCAGTGGTTATTTCACATAAACTGTTCACTGTGACTAATCAGTCTAACACTTGCTGTTTGTTATTCATGGCAGGAGAGTGTCAGGCTCTCTTCTCCAGGGACTTATTTTTCCCAAAGAGTTCATCTGTATTGGCTTCCCTGGAAGTTAACGCCAATGTAATAGCAGGGGAAATCTGTTCTCCGATTGTATGACTAGAATTTCTATAAATAGGAATGACTGATGTAGAGCTATGAAAATAATTGATTTTTCAGTGTGGCAGCTGAACCAAAAAATTGAGCGGAAAAAATAGTTTAGTCCATCTCAGCTCAATTTGTTGGGCTTTTTTTCTTCTTCTTCTTCTTCTTTTTTTTTTTCTGTGGGCTGAGCAAAGTATTTCATTCAGCTTCATACAAAGCCTTTCATTTCCCAACCAGGTTGTTTCTGATGAAAAGCTGATTCTTGGAACAGGCAGGCCAGATTTAATCATCATCTACAGAGTGGATGAGGAAATGCAAACAATTCCTACAAGAGGGCCTGCCGGTAGGTCACTCCTCTGGGACACCAGGCTGCAGAGCCATCCTCTTCCCACAAGGACTCAGGTCTGCAGTGGCAGGTTCCTCATCCACCCTGTGCTGAAGAAGCAAGCAATGGACCCTCCAGAGACGATACACAGCGGTGTAGCATCTGTCTCAACTCATCTTCCAACCTAATTGGCAAAAGAGGCATGGAAGACAGTAACACAGCTATCTTACCTGGTAGGGATCACTCTTACCAGAGTGGCAGACAGCTTCTCTTTCAGGTACTGGCTCTGGAGCTAAACCTAGGCTTCCCAGGAACATGTTTTGGCATTTGATTTCAGCACAAACTATTCCCTGAATTCGATGAGGACAACTCTGAGAAACACAAAGTGGCATTTATCACAAAGAGACCATCAGCTTCATAAAAGGTCACTTCCTAGCTGATTCTTGCACATGAATATATTTATGACAGCCCTTTGCTAGGACAGATACTTTTCCATGGACATTAATGTGAATGACCTTGTACACATTTCTGTAGTTCTAAATCAATGAGAGGGACAGAGATAGCATCAGACCAGTGCTTATAAACAATTTCTCACAAGTTCTGAATGCTTGGGGTTTTTTTCTCCTGAGAAAATTAAGAACTGTCTTGGTTATCTCTGTTTAATTAGATTGAGAACTGAGGCTACCATGACATATGTAGCTGAGCCAATTTAAGAGCTGATTGTTACCAAAGTGGGGAAAGTCTCACTTCCTCTCCTTCACACCCCCATCTTCTTTGTCCACACAACCTAGCCATATCTTGGGCTGATTGACATGTGAGCTGACAGGTGAGCTTACGTGAGCCGATTTAACTCATTCACAGAATGAAATAGAAAAATGGCCCCCTTTCCTGCTAGGATAATTTTGAGCTGGGTGAAAGAGTGAAACAACTCCTGCAGTAGCACCAGCAGGCACGTCTCCCCCTGCCTGGTTGGCAGGAGAAAGGCTGGGGCTGATCCATGCTGGTGCTGATGTCTCAGGACTCCTGTTTGTTTTCCAGACTTAGTCGCTGTTTGCATTTTGCTATGTTGCATTAGAGCATATCTTCTTGGTAACTGATTCTGGCTCTTAAACTATTGATAAAGTTGGTGAGATTCTTTCCAGGCCCTTGTGTGGAGCTAGATAAGCCTCCAAAAGGGCAGTCTTCCATATTGCTCTGCCTATGAGTCATGCTGTGCTTAATGTAGTCATGCTCATTTTGACAAAACAGGAGATAATTCACTGCTACATAGATTCATTGCATTTCTTCAAAAGGAATGTGAGTAGTCTTGTGATACTGTATATTATATATGATTATAGACATGGCTGTACTTGTTCAGGAAAGGAATTTGTCTTGAAAGAGACAGATGCATAGGAAAATCTCTTTCTGTTTTCCTGCCCTATATTTTGTTTAATAATAAGGGATGAATAGAGTTTAATAGAGGCAATGGAAGCAGCTGTGTTGCAATTAGAAGGCATAATTAGTATTTGCCCAGAAGTTTGAATGTATGACTGTACAGGGATGGCTCAACTGATCAAAAATGACTGGTTGTGTGGTTGGTGCTTCAGAAATCTGATTCCTCCTGTGCAGCTAATGTTAAGCTAGTACAGTACATTGAAAATACAATCCCTCACAAATTACTTTCTGGATCTGAAAGTAATCAATTATCTGTGACTGATTACTGTCTTAGGGCCAGAAAAGTACCAGACACCTGCTATTTCCATTCAAGCCACTGAGAATGGTTGGTGCCCTTCTTACTGCCAGATCATTCATGCTCTCAGCGTATTCAAATTTTGTATTGTAGTGTATTGTTAGTTAAAATGAGGACAAGCACTGACTTCCCAGCAACAACTGTCTCTAATGATGTCCTTATTCTAGGTTTGAGATAAGAGCAGTTCAAATACCCTTCTGTTTGACTGCCAGTTTCACACAATTTCCTAATTTAGCATGAGACCAAGGGCAGTGGAGTTTTATTTAGTATTGTGCTTTCAAATTATATCTCCAAAACCTTTACTGATTTAATTAGAATTTCTGAGAGCATGCAAATAAAGGTTGAGAAGATTAAAAAGGCAACTGACTACCTACGACGCAAAGAGGTTTTCAGATCAGATCTGAAAAGAGATAGAGAAATTCGAGAGAGCTGTTGCTGATGCAAGAAACCTCAGAGAAAAGCAGTCAATAGGGGTGAGATTCTGCTCTGGGACTGCTAACAAAGCCATGCTCTCACTCTTCACAGAAATGTGTTTGCTTCCTGCTCCTGATAATCTCATGTGACTTCTGTTACTAAGCAAGGACAGTATCAACATACTCTCAGCTGGAAAAATTAAGTAACCCTCTTTGTAATCTGGTTAGTAAGGAAATACTTTAAAAGTAGGCTAACAAGACAGTAAGGTAGAAGTATTAAATAAACATATTGCTATTGGTTTCTGGATACATTAAAGAATTGCCATAGCTATTAACAGTGTAGTAACTGGAGAGTTTCTGAATAGAGAAAATGTGTTCCACAGATGGATTTTCTTCAAGGCTCTGCCAAGCCTGAATAAGCTGTCAGGATGGGATGTGGATGCAGACATGAATTCACTTCATTTAAGGACATGAGTACATGGCATGTCTGAATAGGAGTCGAAACACGGGAAGGGCAGGCTGTACAGACATGGAAAAGGATTAGAGGACTCTAATGTTCAAAGTGAAATGGATGCTCTTTGCTGCAAAAAATTAACACATTTGTCTTATGAAAACAACATGCAACAAAGGAGCTTCATGGCCTAACCGTAATTTCAAAATTAAATGGTGGAGCTTTCTTTCTGTATCTCTGACATTGGTGTGAAGGTGGATGAAGGTAGATGAACATCTGTGGGAAGTCTCTGTGGAAAAATTAAGTGTGAAAAAAACCTGTAGTGAAAGTAAGGTCCTCACTGTAAACACAGACAATCCATCATTTGTCCAGAACTCCTCCTAGACCTTCAACAGTTCCCCAAACCCAGCACAGTAAAGCTTCTTATAAGCTATTTTCTACCATTAGAAAAACCACATGGTTTTCCATACTGTAACCATTTCATAGGGTATCTGTGAGCACATTCATATGCATGACCTTTGCATTTAGATGCTTCTTTCATTTGTACTTTATCTTGAACTAGTTGTTTCCTTCCTAGGAATAGTGAGTGAAATGTCTTTTTTTGCCAAAACTTTAGTAAGACTAGGGAAAACCATTTCCATCTCTTAGACCATTCAGCAAACTATTCAGATGAGACACTCCTCAGAACAGTTCAACTGGAAAATATTAACCATGCTTCCATTCATGCGTCTTCATGTCCTTGTCAAGTTTTCCCATTGCCTTCAACCTCAGAGGGATGAGAACAGATACTTCTTTCTTCCCCCTCACAATATACTCTTGCTGCAGCCAAATAATGAGCAAAAGGCTTCATCAACAAAAGGTAGATAACATTTCCTTGGACATCTGTTCTGATGTTCATCCCCAAGTGGTCAGGCAAGAGCTTTGAACTCTTTCCCTCCCTACAGCTGTTGAGTGCAGCACACACTTTGCTCCCCTGACTATTATCACATGCATGATAGGTATGAGCAGGCATCTGCCTTTCCTCTGATATAAACTATTGCAACTGCACTGAAGTTTGCAACCAATTGGACCTAGGAAGATGATTAGGAGAGTGGGAAATATTCCTCTCATTCTTTTTGCCCTCTGTAATGGTTCTGATGCTGCCCTCAAGAACATACTGGCCTGTATGTAAGTAGCAAATTAAAAACCTGGTCCCTGGTATGACCAGGGCATGCTGCCTGGGCATCTGTGGCTTTATGCATCCTAGCACAGCCCAGGCAGACCTCCACAGGCTGTCTGCAAAGTGCTTCTACAAAGAAGTGATGCAGCTTGGAGGTGGCACCCGTTGGACTTTCTGCATGACAATCCCTGCACCTCCTGCACCCTCTCCATGGGGTACGTACACAGCTACAGTATCTGGCTAAACAAAGAAGATAACACTGATTAAAGGATTGATACCTGCAGGTATGGGCATTTACAAAACCCTCTCAGGCTAGTAACTGAAGAACCACAATGTGTTTATCAGTATTTTAGGAGTCAGATGATGGATGTCTGCTAGGCCTCCTACAGCAATGGTAGATACTTCCAGTAGAGCAGCTATGTTGCTCCTACAGTTTATATGCTGGTGTGGCAGTGGTGGAAGATGTAAAGACCATGCCATACCTCTTCAAAAAGAGTTCTAAATTGGATGTTGCCCTTTGAACTGGGAAGAGGTGATTAGAAAGTAAGTGTGGAGTCAGGATGAATGTTCCCAGTTTCATCATGGACATACTTGGCAACATCACTTCTCAGCTCTAAAATATATATAGCATCTGTCCCCAGTGGTATATTAGGTGCTTTGTTCTCTTAGTTTAGAGGAGAAGAAAACCCTATGTCTCTCTGCAGCGCTGCACATGAGCTACCCAGTCTAGTAAAGCTGCATTTTCTGTAGTAAGAACAAATGTACATGTGCAGCAATATTGACTGGAATACTTTTTTTAACGGTGTGATCTCTTACTGCTTCTTTTTTACTGTATTTCATCTAGAGTTTTTAAAATTTCATTAATTCAGACACTGGGGAATTGTGTATTCTTAAATTAGGACCTTTTAAAAATGGGAACACCAGAAATTACTAGACACTTGAAAGTCATCCATAACCTCTTACTACTAGCTTCCTGCCATTTCAAATCAGTTTTCTCTTTCCATGCCAATGGTCAGTTCATTAATTTCTGGCCATAGTGGCATTTCAAACCTGGCATTTGACACTTTTTCCTGCAATCCCCATTAATTAAAAAATATGCACAATGTCTCTGCCATTAAAGCAAAAGTGTTGATGGAGTTTTGATGGCCTAAAGACTTAGAAGCAAGCTCTGTGAAGAAAGTTAAAAACTTTTTTTTTAGGCTAGCTGATATGGCCAGGGCAGGGGGTGGATATAAGATCTATGCATGCAGGTCAGAAATAGATGTAGCTATTTAGTCTTCTCTTCCCTTTGAGTTGCACAGTATCCCTTCCAAATGCTGAGAGCTTCCACATTGCAATAGTGCTGCCATGTGTCTGGGTGGGCTGAGGACCCCATCAGAGCACTGTGGTGTGATTGCACTGTCTGCACCTCCTCCACTCCCCAGCTCAGAAGCAGTGGGGTGTGCACTTCCTGACATGGGGGCAGACAGCCTTATAAGCTCCATGTCATGCTGTATAACCTTGAATTTGCCAGAGGCCACATTTCTTACACAGTGATTGGCAAGATTCTTGTTGGACATGGTTTTTATTAATTCAGTGCTAGCATCTGTTTTTAACTGCGCATCTAGTGTCTGTATCTAACAGTGCTAGAGGTCATACTGCATATAATTTCAGCATTGGCTGAATACAGACACATACTGCACTGATTTACTTATTGTCTCCCCATGGTTAACTGAGTTCCTAGATAACCACATTTTTTAAGTTTGCAAGGACAACAATAACATCAGAATACTCTTGCAACCATTGCTAGTGAATCAAGAAGTAGGAGGCAGGACAACTTAATAAAATTAATGTTGAATGCTATTTCATTTTCCTGTCTTCTTCATCCAAGTATGACCTGCTTGTCGGATATCCAGTCTACTCTACCCCATCTCCTTACTTGCTGATGCACAAAACAGTGGGTAGGTAAAGTGAGAATTAGACTATGACCCCTGCTGTGGCCATTGTGACAATACTCTTGCTGCTGACGGTGTTTCTGAGTGCAACTGAATTTGTTGAGGCACAGAATTTTTCTCTCTCCCTTCAGAGTAATCAGGCAAATAAATGCAATCTACAAAATATATTAATAAATATAATCCAGCCTTGAAAAGCTGACCCATCACATGAGGAGATGTTTTACTCCATCAGGAAATATGTGGCAAGGACTGGTAACAGGTGATTTGTTGTAATCTCCATAGATGTGAAGAAATATAGATGCTGAAACTTGTACAAGGTACTCTAAATAAGCTGAAATAAAGCAGTTTTTACAGAGACAGGATTGCATCTTGTTTTCTCTTTAATTCCTGGGAAGAGGAAAACTGTCTAGGATGACGTTATTTACAAGTAACATTTATTTTCAATGACTACTGATTACATCTTTTATTCTTGTGGAGCTCTTCAAAATATTGGGATTTCCATTAAAGCACAAAACCAAATCCAGTTGTATTACATTGGCATTTTTCAGGAAAGAAAAAAAAAAGCCCAGTACATTGACTACTTTGACTCTTATAAACACCAGCAGATAAAAATATCTTGCATCAAACTCATTTATAGATAAAGTTGGAAAGATGTGTAGTGAAATCAAGGGAGAAGTTTTGTCAGAAAGAAGCACTTCAAAACCAGAAGAGTTAGAATAAAATTGCTGGTAGAATGGAAACAAATAATCAAGCAAGATCAAAAGTGTCAAAACTGTGTGCTGAGAAAAAGCTGTTAGGAAACATCAGTTTTTTTCCAATGCAGCTTATCGCAAAATGGCTTAAAAGTCTTGCTCTTTGAAGAGAAATCCTTGCAGGGGTGCTAGAAGAGTGTGAACTTGTTAGCTGCTGTGGCTGCTCTTTCATAATGAGCCATGTTGCTCTTGCAGCACTCCCATCCCTCAAGACCTAGGGAGGCTTTAAAGCAACAAATAAGGACCAACTTCCAGAGGGACAGAAGAGACACAGTATTGGTAAAGGAGCTGCTGTGGGAGGATGAATCAGGGCTTCTCCTGACCATGTTACCCTCCCTTGCAATATTAGTGTAGCTCTTCCAGGGCAGGAGTTGCTACATTCCTGTGTTTAGCGCACATGCTGAAGCACTACTTGATCTACCCCGATGGGGTCTCTCAATGTTGCTGTGAATAAATGCAAACAGAAATGCTCCCCCAAAGGAGCAGTGGCCACTGTTTGTGGCAGGCTTGGCAATGCCTTGCACAGTGCAGTAACTATATCAAAGTATGCCCCAACCAGAAGTTGTCTAGTTTCATGATCTGGAGTTTATGGAAATGTGTATTTCTCTCAACAGTCAAAGCTTCTCCACATGTCAGTTCTGTCATGTCCTCTGTCCCAGCCTTTGCTACAACTTTTCTATTCCTCTGAGTGAATTAACTGATCAAGAGAGGCCTCTACCTGCAATCAGTATTGCTTCCAAGTCCTAGCTGCTCCCCCAGTATCACATCCACAGACAACTTTCCTTGCAAGCACTGTGTAGGGAGTGTCATTTGTTTTCCTCCAT
Organism: Coracias cyanogaster; assembly: GCA_033124195.1. NCBI lineage: Eukaryota > Metazoa > Chordata > Aves > Coraciiformes > Coraciidae > Coracias > Coracias cyanogaster. The sequence continues at coordinate 37,634 of JAVSBS010021731.1, forward strand.
CTTCTCTGCTCTTGAGAAAAAGATCCTCCACTGGGGGTGTGGTCACATCCAAAAGATTTAGCAGTACTATAGTGTCATTTCCACTGCGATGGCCTAAGGGTACATGCAGTGAAAGGCATGTTAGGAAAGGCAGTCTGTTTTCTTGAGCCAACCAATGTAAATGGCAGAAATGAGAAGCCTGTAGGTGCAGAGGGCCTTTCCCTGAGGGGTTATTTACAGAGACAGTCATTTGTTTCACAGAGGATATCTCTCCCTTGCTACCAGCTGTTCTGTTACCTGATAAATTAGTAATTGCCATGCTAATTTTGCACTTACTTGACACCTTTTGTTCTTGGTTTCCAGAAACATTCATGTGCTGCTGGAGCATCACAACAAGTCTGTCTAGGTAAGGATCAGACACTTCACCCTATAAATAAATGCATCCTTCTCTGTAGGGGGCACAAAAATAGCAGTATGGAAGCACCAGAGGCATAGTAGTATTCAGACCAGGCTGAATAGACACAGGAAATTATTGGAGCATAAACAAAATACAAAAAGGTGACACCTCAGCAGTGTTAGGGTATGTAAGAGATATCAGAGGTCTACTGTATCTGAGGCCTGGTTCCCTAGCAAAGGTTCATTTCAGACAGCCTTAGATGTCTGAGCAGCTGAGCTGAGTGTCCTGGACTCCCCCTACTACCAGGGAGAGAAGTACATCTCAGGGATGTGATTAATCTCACCTACAATAGGTCAGTGTAATAGTAGGTCAGACAAATCCTTCCCTGGAAACATTCGTTCCTCTCTGCTATAAAGACGAGTCAGAGTGACTAATGCAGACACCAGTGCCCACTTTGTAAACGTCTGCAGTCAGAGGAATCCTGCCCTCCCTGCCTATCTTGGCCTGTAGCCAAAACACACTTAAATTGCTGCCTAAACTTAAAAGTATATTTGAGGTTACTCCTGAATTGGTATTGTGGGTAAAGTGTTTTCACTGATGCTGGGAGGCAGAAAGTGAGAAAGAGGCGTGGGTTTTATCTTTTACCCTGTACACAGGCAGAGTAAACACTTGAGAAAGAGAGAGACAAAAAACCAAGCACCAGCATTGCCCGGATCAGGACTGATGTCCCAGACTTAGAAAAGAAAAACTGTGAGCACTTGTTATGGCTGAGGACTATAGGAATAGAAGGAGGCAGAAGGAGATTTGACACTATTTTCTTTGCAGATAGATGTAATTGCATCAGATGATGTCTGACCTGTCCAGCAATTCTTCTTCCTCACAGAAGTGACCTGGTGGGGACTGTTCGGACCAGTCAGCATGGGCAGCTGGCACACATCTGTCTGCAGTGCACAACTTCAGCCTACAGAACTTCCTACAGTCCCTCCCACCTATCCCCAACTGGACCAGGACTCACCAGGTTTAATTACGCTGGTGGGTTTTGTTTCATTGACTCATCAGATTAAAAATCTCTCCAAGTTACAGTCTGCTTTCTCCTCCATGCAAAAATTAAAAAGTCTGGTTTTGCCATATGGTAGCTGCCCTTGGCTATCCTGCTGTCAAAGCCCAGCAGTGCCAGGGCACTGTAATATGACTGCAAGGTAAGAAAGGCAAAAGGAGCCACAGGCAGGGCTTATGGTTCTGTTTAA
>JAVSBS010021733.1:8023-36376 GCA_033124195.1 Coracias cyanogaster
AGATGCTAGGAGAAAGGTTGGACTTGATGACCCTGGAGGTCCTTTCCAACCATAACAATTCTGTGATTCTATGATTCTATGATTCTGTATGGATGAGTGAAGAGGCATCTTTTTAACTTTGATGTTTCATGCTCCTGCCTAGGCAGAACCTCAGGCCTGACAAGCCTGAAAAGTTCAGCACCCATCTCACTTCCAGCTGAGTCCATCTAGGCCTCTGAAATGGCTCTTCAGCCTAAACCCGCTAAAGCGACCAGTCTGTCAGGGCCTCTGGGTCATGGCAAGACCTTAATGGTAAAGTCTTCCTCCTTACCAAAGGTAATGGTAGTCGCTACTGCATCACAGACAGAGCAGGGACTGTAGGGGAGGTGGTTCCCATTTTTCGGCAGTTGCCTAATGGTAAAACCACTCTCCAGGAAGCAACACATGGACAGGGTTCCTTCTCTTGTAGGAGGATATTCAAACATGCATCTGTCCCACTTTTCTCAGCAATGCCTCACCCCCTATGGTAATGCACTCTCCTTGCTGCTTCTGTCTGTGTGGCCTGTGCTTTGCACAAGGTCTATCAGAAGTCCCTGAAGCAGAGGCCAGGGCTCAGGCTCTCTCCTCCCAGGAGAGTGCCATAACCAGTAGGCCATGCAAAGTCATCTCAGCCAACTTCACATATCAAGTACCTAGATGTCTCATACAGGCAGCAGAGAAACAGGCATTTCCTGTCCTGAAAGGAGACAAATATCTCTCCTGAGCATTTTTTCCTCTCCACTGACTGTGTGTGGAGCCCGGGGTGACTAACGCAGTCTTTGAAGTCCAGTTGTTCAATATCTAAATCAGGGCAGGTGAGCTCCCCCCTTCCCCCACCCCTTTCCTGTCTTGTCTTTCTATCCCAGTAAACTTTTCAAGTTGCCACAGCTCTAACAAGAAGACCTGGGAGCACTCGGGGATCCTAATGCCCTGCAGAACCACCAAGAGTTAGGGCTAGAGGCTCATCGTGGAGCTGGGGGCTCAACCACCCCCTGTGACCCAGCAAAAGTTCTTCTGTGGCCAAACAACCCCCCAGTAGAGGAGGTTCATAAGATATGGTTTCTTTTCCCAGTTCATGTTAACAGACAAGACTGACCACTTCTTGGTTCTTCACGGCAGATGCTGTAGACACCTCTCTTCTGCATAGAACTGCAAAAATATTATTAATTAATACCCTGTGGATGCTTTGTGCTTTTGTGGCAAGCAAAGCAGCTATAAACCCTGTTTAAGGGGCTGTTTTGTCTTGCAGATTTGTACTGCTCTAGTACTCCAAGGAATATACTCTTTAAATGGGATTTAGGCTTAATATTACTCACCTTCAAAATAGTAGAAGTATCTCACAGTGGCCATGATTCAGGTTTCTTGGTTCATGTTCAGTTACAAATAGATGATCTCAGGGTGGAATGAAGGCTAAGCATGTATACCGGGATTACAGTAGAACATCTCTAACAGATTTTGCAACTAACTAAAAGCAAACAGGAGGAAATCCAAAGCCCTCATATACCTGCAGTTACACTGAAAATCCAAACAGGTTAAGATTAGGAAGTGCATTCTGCAGCAAACATATTCCCTGGTAGGGCTTATTTCATCAGAAAAACCCATGTTCTAAGTCTAAGAGGCAACAGCCACAGATTTTGACCTCTGCAAAGTCAAGAGGTGGACTTGCCATGGACTTGGCAAGTCCAAGGACTCAGCGTGGGATTTTTGTGTGCTGACTTCCTACCTCCACATCCAGCCTTTAGACCAGCCTTCTGTTTCTTTTCCAAGTTTGCAAACACATTAGACTGAACTTCTGAAAATATTAAGAGGTCCTTTGATTCTCTACTGTGGAAGAAAACTTAGCCTGAGAAGTCCCTGGGATGGAAACATGATGGTGCCATTTTCTGTTCCCAGTAGTGCCACTGGAGATCAGTGAGTATCGTTAAAGCCACAGGACTTTCACTGGACATATGCCATATAATGTAAAAACACTCAAAGGATTAACAGCAATCAGGGGATATACCTCTAGCTGAACACACACAGCCAATCTACAAAGAAGGGATTAGAGATCTAGGATATGAACCTGCAAGGGAAAAAATACAGTGGAGCCAGGAATGAACTCATAAGAGAAAGGCTATTCCTGTATTTGTAAAATTTTATCCAAATCCTTGTGTTACATGATGGCTTATTTGTACTGGAGCAATATGTAGCAGTCCCGCAAGAAGAGATCAGTCACAAGATGCTGGGTTTTGTACACGCTGATCATGAAAAACAAGTATTTGCCCTGAAGCTTGCTGTCCAAGAGCTATTTCTTGCAAGTACATCCACAGGTTGTACTGTCGACGTGTGGAAATCCAGTCCCAGGCGTTAGCCCAGAGTAGTTATTTAAGCAAGGAACATCTTTATTCTTTTGATGCTCATTATTAAAAACACCCAGCCCTGCTACGAATTGTAACAAGACCTATGCACTGCCTGGCTAGCTTGACTTCATCACCCTCTTATCTAGAATGTTTTTACCTAATGTCAAACCTAAATTTTGTTAGCTACACATGGATCTGGTTCCTTCTTTCCCTATCCCCCAGTGGCCATGGGGAAAGATTTATCACTGTCCTCCTTACAATAAACTTTAACGTATTGCAAGATTTTTATCATGTCTCTTCTTTAGACCCTGCTGTTCCCGGACTAAATAAACAATCCTTTCAACATTTCCTCCTAGGTTGTTCCTTCTATGCCTCTGATATTTCTAGTGTCTCTCTCCTGGACTCTGTCCAGTTTATCTACATTTTTCTTACAGTGCAGTACCCAAAAGTGGACACTGTACTCCAGCTGAGGCCTCACCGGTGCCAAGTGGAGTAGAATAATTATCTCCTATGTCTTAGGTTGCAGTCACACATCCTGTTCTGCCTGCAGCTGAGCTGGGTGAAAAGAAATAAACTTTTCACCCACTCCAGCTGCTTACCACCACCCCTCAGCTGCAGGCTCTCCCCCTCCCAGGTCAACGAGTGTAAGTGCCATATAATGGCTCCCTAACACCATCTGGGTGAAGGACCCAGGTTAAGTCAATAATTCAAATAACAGGTCTTTTCTAATAATCAATTTAACAGACCCAGCTAAGGCTGTGTGGTAAATAGGTGTGAAGAAGCTGACACCTGAGGTGGGAGGAGATAATGAGCAATGAGGTTATGGACAGTGGGCTTTGGCTGCTGGAGTAACTGTGGCCAGAAGAGGACTTATGCTATTGTCCTTAGATTCAGCCTTTAGGCCACCCTGCGCCCCCAGTCCTTCCTGATGCTGCTGCCCAGCCAGGAGCTCCTCTTTTTGCATTTCTCCTCCCAAAGCGCAGTAGTTGGCACTTAATCATCAGGCTGATTTTATAACCTTTTATAACCTTATAACCTTTTTTCCCCATTATCAACGCCATTCTAAACTCAGATTTTGTTGTCCCGAGTAAGACCACCCCAAACAGAGGTATTCTGTAAGCGCATTCACTGTTCTCACACCCAAGGTGGTTATGAAAAGGACAAAGAGAACAGTGAGGTCTGGCAGCAATGCTGTCCTAGAGCGACACCTTCACAGCCATCACCTACAGGCTCTCACCCACTGCTGCAGCCACCTTATGGTGACAATGATTTGTGTCTGCTCACAGCACTGTACAGAACGGGGTCATATTAGTCCCAAGTAATAAGCAATAGGACAAGAGGAAATGGCCTTAAGTTGCACCAGGGGAAGTTTAAATTGGACATTAGAAAAAATTGCTTCCCCCAAAGGGTTGTCAAGCCCTGGAACAGGCTGCCCAGGGAAGTGGTGCCATCACCATCCCTCGGGGTATTTAAAAGATGCGTAGATGTGGTGCTGAGGGATATGGTTTAGTGGTGACTTGGTAGATGGTAAGGTTGGACTTGATGATCTTAAAGGTCTTTTTCAACCTAAACAATTATCTGATTCTATTATTCTATAAGGCTTACACAAATTTCTATTGCTTTCTTCCACTGACTCTGCCTATGGAGAACGTCTAGCAGGACACCACACAGGCTTCTCACACTGGCAGGAGAAATACAACCAAACAACTCGGAAATACTGTACTGATTAGTCTGGAGATGAGCATTTCTTGTCTTAATCTGTGGCTTCTGCAAAGATATGATGGAGGCCCGAGTTGGCTGCTGAGCAGCCTCACAAATCCTCTGCTCCTCTGCAGAACAGAGTGTTTCATGCTCTGAGGAATGAAGACTTGGGAAAACAACAATGCTGAGATACTCTTGTCACAGAACAGCACAAGGTGAGGAGCAGGGGCATTTCTGTACCAACCAGGACCACCAGACACAGTGAGACCATTCAGGGACATCACCCTGAGAGACTCCCTCCCACATTCAGTGTTTTCTTCTGACTTTTAGACAGTTATCCTGGTTTATTGCCTTCAGCTCTGGGTGTACCTGCATCCTACCCTTTGCTTATCCATGCATCCTTCCCCTGTCCATCCTCATTCCCTGTTTTCCCCCTTCTTGTCTGCTTTCCATCTCCTTCCATTGAAACTTCAACAGCTTCCTTCTCGTTTTCTCAGGCTCCCCTCTGCCACCTCGCTCTTCTCCTCTTGGCCCCACCGCAGCCCCCGTCAGCCGCGTGCATGAGCTGCTCTGCCCGGGCACGGCTCTGGTGACTGTTCATGCTCCAAACCCGGCCTATTTTCTCAGGCTCTTTGGAAGCTGGGGGTTAGGTAGCACGAGCTGATGGCAGGATGAAGTAATAGCAGTAGAGATGAGGTGAAGTTCTTGTTCTGTCTTGAACACAGACTGCCAATCATGCCATAATAGCTGGTGGTTCTAGGCAGCGAACAGCTTTTCAGCTCACCAAAATTAGACCATTAAATGGAATTTCCTCTATGGGCTAATCAGGATTTGAACCAATTTCTCTGGAGATAAAAGGCACAGCTCAATCTCCTGATTTGCGAGGTCATCTGGAATACAAATCAACTTTCGTGTATTCATTTGAAATGTTTTTATGTACGGAATTTTTTTTTTTCTCTTTTTTTTTTTAATCTGCTTGTTAGTGCCTTGTGCCTAAACTGGAGCTGTGAAGTGACTTTTTCTCACTAGGGGCTAAATAAAGTACTGTACTGTTTTTATAAATGTCCTAAGCTTTGCCAGAAGGCTGGCAATGAAAGAGGCTGGCAGGAGACAGGCACCGTCTCTGTTCTGTGTCACGGAAGTGAGCCCAAGGACGCTGGCCAGTGCCTCCCATCCGCGGGTATGTGACCAATTAACGCGCAGATGATGTCATTGGATGGCAAAAGCACTTCCCTCGCAGCTCTCCCTGCTCTGCCAGCTCCAACCTTCAGTGTATTTTCCTCAGTCTGGTCCATGTACTGTAATAACTAAGTCAACTGGAAAAAATATTGAAGAAAAGACTGAGGAAAAACAGAGTGTAGGGGCAGCTGGAGCCAGCAAAGAAGGCACACTGAGAGCTATAAAGAAGCTTTGTGCAGCAGCTTCTCTCGACTTCAGGATATTTAGTTCCACGGGAGTTGGAGAAGATGGGTAATAAGCTGGCCTTTATTTTAAGGGATATCCCTTGTAGTCTCAGCTGCATAAAGATCAGTCTTCGGGTATGTGGAAACAGTGCTAACAGTATCTCTCTTTCAGTACCTCCTGCCGCTCACTCCATTGAATGGCCTTGGTCCAGCCAGAGAGGAAAAAAGCCTTCCATCCCCAAACAGTCATCAGTCTGAAGGAAAAGAGGTGATGAAAAGAGGCTGCGAGTGATGAAGTGAAGCAATAATTTATAGAAAGATACATGACTACAGCACCCAGGTGCCTGCTCAGGAACAGAGCCCAGTACTGCTAATCCTGAACGCGAGGACTATGTGCCTGTGCTGCCGCGGCCCCAGAGCACGCACTGCGAACCGCCCGGCGCAGGCGACGAGAGCACGTCTCTTGGCTTCACACAGGTGAACTGCCCTGTGCGCAGGGTTGGGGAGCACCAGCCTGGACATGGGATGGGGCTGCTCCAAGATCAAGCCAGGAAGGCGAGGGCCAGTGAGAGACATGGCCAGGCTCAGACTTCGCTGCAGTATCACCCAGGCAAGGACCAGGGTGAGGGCTGGAGCAAAGACAGCTCCCGAGTGAAGTGGTGAGTGCCTGGTGGGGCTTCTCCCAGCTCCTCTCAGGTTGCTTTCCCAGCTGCTCCCAGGTTGCAGCCATGAAGCATCCGAGCCCGCCTGGAGCACCGACAGCCAAACCCTCACAGGCGGGATGAGGTGTGCAGAGGCTGTCGGTGCACCAGAGTCTGGATGTACCTGTGTAAGTACTTACAGAATTGGCCTACAGAGGTGACTGCTCCACAGAAACGATGAGTCAAGGCATCCAAACAGCCATGTCCAGTTCAGGAGTACGTACATATTTGCCAATCAGTTTTGTATTATTGTGAATCAATACATCCAGTGCTGATTATGCATATACATAAAATCAATTTGGCTTTGTGTTATTGTCAATCAATACATGTAGTGCTGATTATGCATATATACCAACTCCAACTGGCCTCGTATTCTTATGAATCAATATATGTATTGCTGAATACACCTATCCACATTTTCACACTCTATAGATGCTGCTGGAGAGCCAAGCTTTCAGGATGAACGGGAAGAAGAAGCAGTCTTACAGGCATTGAGCAGAATGTCCCAGGGACCAATGTGTTAAACTGATCAAAAAACAAGTTTAAAATTTTACTTGGAAAGAAATTCAAAAGAAAATTGCCTCGAGTGTATCACAAGGGAAGGCTGCTCAAAGTGTTCTGTTGTGCGAGGCAAGCCAGCAAATGTTCACACTTCCTTTTAACCACAGTCACCTGCACATAGTTAGCGAACATTTTTCTAGCCTCATCATTTTGCTCCCAAGCCTATGCTTCTCTGTTCTACCTCCACTACAAAACTGGCTTCAAATCATGTCTCACGTCTGATGTGACAGAGATGAAGAGCAAAAAGATGCCAGATTGCTGGTGGGGGCTCTGGCTGGCTGGGACATCGCTGGTAGCTGGAATGTGCTAAGACTACAGGAGAGCAAAGGAGCCCAAGTTTTTCAGATGCAATTGGAAGGTTCCAGGGGACTTCTCTCTGCCTTGTGAAGCACTCTGCAGATCTTCCAGCTGGTAAAATGTAAAGTGACACTAAGTGAAATAAGCTACTTTATAATTCAGCTATAAGTATCTTCAAGAGCCATATGACTGAATTAGAAATTGTTTAATAAAATAAAAGTTCTTGTTCTAGAGGGGTTTTCTTTTTAATGGCTACTTGAGATGTTCAGTTAAATGTATTGTGACCAATGTAATCATCATTTGCCTGTATCTCAAAATTGTCTAATCAAGCAGTAGTGGGCTGAGCAGTTAATATGCACAAATACAGCGATACTGAACTCTTCTCTTGTGGATTTCATCTTCCATTTCCACCCACCAAAAACACAAAAAAATGTGGAGACAAGGGCTAGACATAAGCATATAAGAGGAAAAAAACTAGCCTGGAATAAACACAGGCTCAAAGATCAAAAGTAAGGTTGGGCATAACTGTACTGCAGGAGGACGGGGGAGCAAATCAAGTGGAGAAAAAAAAAAAGGAAAACAAGCAGAATTAACTACTTTTAGAATAGGAGTTTGCTCAAGTAATGAAAGGGATTACATCATGTTTGTCTGCAGTAGTGAAGGGCTGAACTCGGTGACCTCAGATATCCCTTCCAGCTTCTTAGGCACACAGATACCATTTCACTGAGCGCAAAAGAAACACCTGACCCCGCTTCCTGCTGCCACTGAACCAAACAAAGCGGGCTGACGATAGGCAGGAGAAGCAATTCATGTATCGACTGCTTTTTTAGAAAGGTGCTCAGAGTGTTATCCCTGCTCGTTAACCTCTGGATTTAGGCAGAATATAGGCACCTTGTTTCCAGAGGTGCCAAAGGGAGCGCTGCCTAACCACCGTCACTGCTTCATCCCTGAGGAGCCCTTCTGCTCAGCTTGAAAGCCTGGCTGGTCACCTACCTAAGTTCTTCTTCAACCTAGTTTTCGGCCAAATCCTACAAATCCCTTGAAAGATCACTGGAAGGGCGTACTCAGGAGATGCCAATAAATGCTAATGGGAACACAGGGATGAAGGTGAAGTCTCTCCCCATCTTTTTCACAGCAATTTGCACACATGCTCAGGAAGCAGGAAAAGTGCACTGTAGGCTCTGCTCAGCCTAGTGCCACCGGTTATTTCTTTAAAAAGAGTGAGCCCAGCTCAGTTTGGCACCCAAGAGAAGAGGTTCTTCCAGAGCCAAGAGCCCCAAGGGCAGCAGTTCCCATGGGCAGCCCTGAGGCAAGGGCTGGAGCTTTGGGGAGGGGAAGGGAGCAAATGCAAATGCTGCCTTTAGCATTGGCTGCATCCCACCAACACCTCCTCACCTAGGAAAGCAGATTGGCTTTTTGACTCACTCTTTGCATATGAAGCCTAAATGTCTAACCTAGGCAACCTGGCTTGTCCTGCTGGAGTCAAGTCACGTAATTTCAGCTGCTGCGATGACTAATGTGGACGTAAATTAGGTGGTCTTTTTTTCCTGAGCTCAGTTCCTTCACCCAGATTCCCTGGTATAAGGTGACTTGCAATTAGCAGTACTGTGACTAACTGGATAATAATAGTTCCAGGTTGTGCTGCACAGATTTTACAAGTATTTCAAAATGCCACTGAGCTTTACGGTGCATTGCTTTTCCCCGCAGATTGAAGGAACAGCATCCCCCAGCCCTATGTACCAGGTACTTCTGTCAGCAGTGCTAAGTCACCATAAATAGTTTCCCCCTTTGTAGATGCCAGCTCTGTCTCTCCTTCAGGATGCAACAATCGCACTGTGTTGCCCATTCCTCGGAGTAGCTGGTATTCAGCAGAATACAATAGCCCTTCTTTGGTGTTGTGTATGGCTACTTTTGTATTGCCGTTTTGGGGAGAAATGGGTGCATGGGCCGCCTGCAGAAACTCAGCGAGAGCTGTTGTTCCTGCTCAGTTCCTGTGGGCAGTGTGGCACAAGCAGGCTCCAGAGCCTCTCTTCCTCTTGCAGACGCAGGATCCAGCCCAACAGCTCCTGCCATGCGTGTGGCTTCACCCCAGCATCACAAAATCATGGAATGGTTTGGGTTGGAAGGAACCTCAAAGATCACCTAGTTCCAACCCCCCTGCCATGGTAGGGACAACTCCCACTAGGCCAGGTCGCTCAAGGCCCCATCCAACCTGGCCTTGAACACCTCCAGGGATGGAGCATCCACACCCGCCCTGGGCAACCTGTTCCAGTGTCTCACCACCCTCAGAGTGAAGAATTTCCTCCTAATTTCCAATCTAAATCTACCCACTTCCAGCTTGAATCCATTACCCCTTGTCCTATCACTGCAGGCCTTTGTAAAAAATCCCTCCTCGGCCTTCTTGTAGGCCCCCTTTGGATACCTGTAGGGTGTTGGTGTTAACACTTCGAGGTACTCACTTTCTCATGCAATGTAAGCAGTGGCAACAAAAGGAGATTTTTCATTTGCACCATTTAAAAATGTACAACACACTTCCAAACCAGGAGCTCCAGCAGAATTCCCTGGAGTAAGGCATGTCCCCAGCTCAGAGCAGTCTGGCTGCTAATGCAAGGTGGATTCGGGGGTGCTCGTTTAGGTTTTCTCCTGTTTCTTTTTCCACCTTGATTTTTAACTCTGTCAGCACAGGCAGGTGCAGACAGATGTGAGCTCACCCAGCTCATATGCCAAGCCAACCAGACTTGTGCCAGCTCCTGTCTAGGAGCCACGGAGCTGCATTAGCATGGCTCAGTGCCCACACTAATAGGCCTGCTGAGAAGGCATGGGCAGAAGAAGCTTGTGTCTGGCTTCACAAAGCCTAGCAGGCCTGCCCTGGAAAGCTGAGGACCTCTCTTGAATAACAGACTAAGTTTTCTTAAAGATGGAACCAGGCATGAAAGCAAAGGGCTGTGATCATTGCAGGGAAGGCCCTCTTCTCTTTCTTTGAAACTGCCACGGATCAGTCCTGCAGGCATCTAGGAGGAGTACCGTAAGAGCCAAGACGCTGGGGAGCTGGCTGCCTCCTTACCTCTGCTCTGGCCCTCCCAGTCCAGATTGCTTATGTTTACCTCCTCTTCCTTGAGGGAAATGGACCATAACATGCACTTTCCTAATGTAATTTTGGCCAGCAGCTATTGCTTGAAAGCTTTATGGTGGTCTGATGTTAAAAAATTATAAATCTGTTTAAAAAGGTAACACTTTTCTAGAACACAGTCACACATTATATCCTATTTTGATAAAAAGAGAACTGCACCAGCAGCCTTCAGCCCATATGTAGGGATGTCAAAGAAAATGAATCGTTTTCGAAAGAAATTCCTGGCTGCTAATACAAAGTTTACTATCTGATCCTTTGTATATCAACATGGTGACTCAAAGCTGTTTCTGTTGCAATATATAAATGCATTCAGTGTTTCTTTGTGCAATAGCTGCCGGACTTACCATGTTAAAACATAATGTCTGTGACCAAGTAAGAAATGTCCAGCAAAAAGGTCCTGTGCCAACGTGACCAATTTTCTCTGAAGGTTAAGGAGAATTAGGAAGGGAGCTAGTTCTGAATTTGGGCTACTTTCAGATAAAAAGTTTCTGACTGAATTCACATTTGGTAATCAAAGTTTGGCAGCCACATCTACTGCCCTATTCTAAAACTCCCTTGAGCTTCACACCCAAAACCCATCTTTTTTTTGTTTCCCTTCTCTCTAATCATTGTAATCCAATAGCAGCATTTTGTGGAATGGGAATGACAGACAATTCTCATCAATTAAACAGACTTTGCGAAGAAGATCTTAGGACTATTTAGAAAAGCAGTATGTTATCCTGAGGTCTGGCTATGTCTGATAGATACCCAAAGTTTCAGTGATGTTTTGTAATAGGAGATGCCTCTCTATTGTAATTGGTCTCCATACAAGCCTGTAGAGAAGTTAATATTAATAAAAAGAAAGAGCTGAAATCTTCAAGTCCTTGGAAAAAAATGAAGAGTAGAAATTACAGTTTCTGGATGTTTTCTTTTTGCATCTGAATGGCTCAGCATGGAAAGAAGGAACACTTGGAACAAAAACAGTCACTATATCATTGTGATTCCAGCGGCTGCTGCTATCCTCCTGTTGGATATCCTTGGGAAAGTCCATACTGAAAAGACTGCACTGTGCTGAGATGCTTGAAAAATTATTTGGGTTGTGGCATGTAACAAACATCTATTCATTAAAGTCTTGCAATTGTGACCCAGCCCTTCATCTTGCACAAGATCTATAAAAAAGGCTGAGTGACTATAAATGTGTCCCTTGAAGCAAATTATGGAAGACATTATAGGAAGACTGGTTTCTAGCCAGCTCTTCCAGCTTAATGAATTCCTTTCAAGGATGTGTGAAAGCTCCATTGAGACCAATGGTGAGTATCCTTGGACTCCTCTAGGAAGATTTTATAAGGGGTCCCACCTATTGTATTCTTATTTTTCTTCTATTTTCAGAGAGCAGTTAGAAGATAATTTGAAATGGTAATGCTACAGTTCAAACACTTTTCACTGTGAGAACGGACCTAACTGACCCATGAACAGTCAGCAAAAGGCTCTTGGGCAGATTCGGTTTTATCATGGTAACAATTACCATACAAATTATTATAATTTGTGTGCTGCCCATTATGGAAAAGAGAAAAAAATTATTTTTCTTGCATCTTCCACATTAAAACCCCATTCATTTAATTAGTGCACAGATCTGGACTTTCTGTGTGTTATGACAGACATCCATTGGCTAGAGACAGATATGGGATGAGAATATTAGGAGTCAAGGAAGACTTTGCTCAGTTCAGATACCTGTCGGTACCTTATATTTATGATAGCTCTTGCAGCACAAGGACTTTCATCTACACATTTACCATGTTATCAACTGACTTCACACATTTTCTGTTTCTCCATTAACACAGAGAGAAAGATAATGATCTGTAGTGTTTCTCTAGAGAGCGGAGCACTGCTCTAGAGGATGGTTTGCTCTTTCAGAGACCATTGCTTCAATCACTCCTGTCCAAGATGTCAGGATGAGTGGAGAAAGTGAGGGAGAGAAATTATGAAATATATGGAGAGAATCTAGTAAGGGCAATGAATGGGAAAAAGAGGGATGTTTCATCTGGGAAGGAAAAGGCAATCTGGGAAGGAAAAAATGGTAAAGAGAACAGTGTATAACATGCAGACAGAAAGGATGGGAGGTGAATGAATGGAATAAAAGAAGAATGGGGAATGAAGTTTTAGCTGAAAAGTCCATCACGAGTTCTTTATTTGTGTGTCTTCCCATCCAGTTGTACTAGAATATCCTGATACTCGGCTTTTCACCCATCTTCTAGAGCAAGTCACGAGGCACACAGAGTTAAGAAAATATTCCGTACGCCAGCACCGACTGCATACACTCTGCTGGACCTTGTAGGTTAATTCCTGCAACTGCTGTTGGTACAATTCTCTGTTAAGTGCTAGATAAATGCTAACTCTCGTTATTATCCAAAGAGATAAGCACAAATAGGTGTCATCGCACGTAGCAGAAATTACACATACATGGCATTATAGGTAACAACCACACAGGTCTACAGGCTGACTTTCGATGGCGTTGCCAACTAGAGAGGCTTTTCTCTTGATCAGTAAGGCCTAACAGGTTACGTGTTTGTGTAGAAAAGACAGGCACATCAGCAGGATCTTGCCAGGGGCTACATCAACGGGCAACATGCAAGAACCAGTCTTTCTACCAGTCTGGAAAGCTGAGCCTTAGATTCTAAGCATTTCCCTATTTTATTGTTTTTCAGACTACAGACAGAGGAAAATGAATTCCTCATGTAATTCCATTGAAATCTAGTACATTAACCGAGGGACTGCATTAATTTAAGCCTGTACCAATATTTATGAGATGAATTTAGGCCCAGAATGTGTTGGCTGATGGCCCTTTATTGGGAGATGAACTGGATTGCTTTACTGGGAAGGCTCCCCAGCTATTGGGAGGGACAGTGAGGAGTGGGGAGGAGGACAAAGAAGAAAAGGGCAGAACAGAATGTAGAGACCACAGTAATGAATGCTTAGTAAGGCAGAAAAGGAGACAGACTCATGGGATGGTAATTGTAGCATTTAAATTTGTATGTTGTGGAGTTTCAAAGGCAAATCAATGGCTTGAACACAGCTTTATCTACACAGAGCTGCACCACAAGGAGTTCATGCACTTGCCATTATTTAAAAAACAATCACAACTAGCATTAAATTGTCTTGCCAAAGCAACAGAAGTCCTGCCATAGACTGCAGCAGAAGCAGGAATGACACCCATGGGACAGTCTTTTAAACCTTACTCATTTTAGATTTTAGAAATACACCTGACTTTGGTATCAGAGCAGCAGAGGCCTGCACAGCTAAGAGGAAGAGGCAGTTTTTTCAATACAGAGATGACTATTTGGGTATATCTGAAAGCCATTAGAGATAACAGAGCTAGAAAGAAGCTGGAAAGGATCACAAAGAAAGTGGGGGAGCAGGTCCTCTTCACAGGAGCTAACATAAGAAACATGTAGACCCTTCCAATGTTTTGCTTATCCTGGAGATGAATTTTCAACCTACTTTTCCAAGTTTTCAGAAGTTCCTAAGGCTGAAGAATATACCTCTTGCAAGACACAGATTTTCCACAGAGCTTTAATATCGAGACAAGAAATACAAGTCCATAGCCTTTAATAAAGTGGGTCATGATGCACAAAAAAGCACGTGACCTTTGAAACACTCAGCAAAGTGATCAAGATTCAATACTGGTTTCTTCAGCTTTCTCCAGGGGAAGCAGTTCAGAAGCAATGTGGCAGTCTCATGGAAATTACCACATGGAAATTACTACTGAATTCACAGTGAAAAATAATAACAGAGTCAGTGCAGCATCAACTGAGTGCCATTAGTTCAGTTTCAAATACTACTGGTTTTAAAATATTGTCAAATTTTAGTTTGTCACCTATGTTTGTATTTGTGAAACATCCCTATGTATTCTATTTACTCATGTAGAAGTTGCGTCTCAGAGACTTCCACCTCTTCTTTGCAATTAGACTTTGCCACAGTTATCTGTAACTTTGTCACCTCCAGAATGAACTACAAAGTAATCTAGGGCAAGTAGAGGGGGACCTTTGAGACCACCAGTCTGTGGACTGCAGAGTTTTGATCAATGTGCCCATACAACACTCAGGCTCTGCTCCCTGCTTTGGATACCTCTTCAGTTGTACGTATAATTCCCATTTTAAGTGTCATATTGTTAAGTATTTGAAAATTTTGAAGTTCATTTAAATATTGTGCCTCTTCCAAATCTGAGGTGTTGCTGTCGGGAACTTGGTTTTCCAAACCCAATTTTTGGGTGGTACATCAAAAACCTGCACTTGGTACATTTTGGGCTCCTTACATCAACCCAACTGTTTTCAGTGTTACTGGAACCATTTGTGCTTGGTTGGTTTGCCCCTTTGTTGCTGGATGAGCAGGGGTGGGTATCCCTAGTTTCTTGACAGACCCTTACAAAAGACCAACCACTTTCCAAGACTGGACGTCAGAACATTCCCGGTTTTACCGGTGTCAAGCACAGACGTGCCCAGGGAATAAAGAATGCTGCAAAATTTTTCCTCTATGTTAGCACAAGGAAGTAGTATGAGCCCTCCAACACCAAGCAATATGGTTACGTGCCGGTGCGATCCCTTCCAGCCCAGTCAGACTGGGGCTGAGCCCTGAGATGCTGTGTAACAAAGGAAATAGGAAAATGTGTACGTCTGAAAAGAGAATTATCACTGTTGGTATAATGACTACTATGCTTCCCCGGAAAATGCAACATATTGTGGTACTTTGTTCAGGCACTTTTTTTTCAAGCCACTATTGCCAGCTCCAAATGTTCAGGAACTACAGTTTGACCCTCAAAATCATACGCCTGTCTGTGAAATGATAAACGTGGAGCTCTTTTACTTTGCTTTCTGTTTTTTGAGCTGTTAGGGTGCACCTGGGTCACATTTGCAAGCTTTATACTCTAACCATTAGGACTAGAAACTTACTTTAAATTAAAGAAAGAGGAAAGCTGAGTTTCTAACCTCATTACACAACTCTAGTAGCTGGAGTGCAAGTGAAACATCAAACATCACAAGACTTGTGATACAATCATGAGTGCTGACAACATCAATTTAGAGTAGGAGGTGGGACAGCAGGGGAAACTCGGGGCAAATGGATTTACTTTTTATCTTAAATGTTTTTACAGGCTGTCTACTTTTATCTTTAATCAGAAGTTTTCAGTGGCAGTTCTTTCTTCGTGTATCTGTGCATGCCATTAAAAGGTCACTTCTGCATTAACACCCGATGCCATTTGCGAACTGCATCTTTCTCTCAGAGATAACATGAAAAGGTAGGTGTAGCGATGGTACTGATGGTACACCTGGTGCTAATATCACAGCAAAGCCCTATTATGGAAGTACAGGTCATAAGTGCATGGCTGAAACAGTATTGAGAGGGATTCCAGTCCCCCGTTGTGTGTGTGTGAAGAATACAGGACGTTTCTTGCGGCTATGGTATTTACTGCCTGAGTGAAGAACATTGTATTGAGAATTTACCAGTAAAGCTCCACATTCTATGTCAAGAGGGTTGTTATAAGGCATTGCTTGCTCTATCTTTTATGCCTCAAAATTATCTCAATGAAGAGTAACATGGAAACTTACAGGTCCACATATAGTTCAACCTTTCACTAGAATAAATTAGCTGTAATTAAGCTAAGTAATTAACAGATCACTATGATTATTGATCAACAGACTGGCCAGATCAAGAATTCAGGTCAGTCTTCAGTAATGCCAAAGTGGCAGTGGTGACAGAGTGGCCAGCTGTCCACCCACTACTAGAGATAGTTTTCAAACCGTGCTTTTGTTGTTTGAAATCCTCCGGTTTGAGGGAACTTTGTACTCATCAGTCCACTCAACCACACGCACAGGGTCAGCGGTAGCTTTCTTGGTCACCCACCTGCTGACCTGTCAGCACTGGTGTGAGCTGTCTCTGATCTGATAAAATGCCAGGGCTGCACAGTGGCCAGGCAGGAGACAGCTCCAGCACAATGAACACTCCTGCTCTATCAGGATCATCCTGTGATTTAAAGCAGGAGTTAAGCCTGGTCCAAATGGCCAGTTTGCTTCAGCTGCTTGCACAGCTCCAGTGGTACAAGCAGGGCGTGCAAGTGAATTTCGTGGTGACGAGCCAAGTTTTCTAAGTGGCATAATGCTGATATTACATATCTTCCACTCATTAAACAGGCTCCAGTCCCATCTGGGTGAGACTGAGTTCTTTAGTTCATGTCCACAAGTGATTATGTTGCTGACTGGAAGGAGAGACACAAGCCCTGTGTGAACCGAGAGGAGGTGCTGAGGCTCTGCAATACGGCCCCGGCCACAGCAGACTCAGCCCAGTGCTGTCCCAGCCAGAGCAGACCTGTTTCTCAGCTGCATCACCGGGCTCCAGGCTCAGTGTGAAAGCTGCAGGGCTCTCCAGGCCCCCTGCAAGGAGCATTTGTGCCCACCCCTTGAGCCACAATCTCAGCACTGCTCACAGGAAGCTGTAACTCTGCACTCTGGACTAGCATCAGGAAAAGAGACAAAGGCAGATGTTAATGCAGTGGAAGATCTCCCTTAAGCCTTCCTCCTCCTCAGTGTATATTGAACAATGAATTTTCTCCAAAGAAATTATGTTAAGGCGGAGTAATGCAAAGAAATCAGAATATTGTAACCCTTCCCCCCAAACACTACAAACAAAAGAACTTCCAGACAGGTATATATGCACAATCTTGCAGCGCAGAAATGCAGAATTCAGAAATCCAAATGACCTCAGGTGTGCTCCGATGTGATACATAACCACGTGTAACTCACAAGCATGACAGAATTTTACAGTTCATTGTCTGAATTTAGTAGAAAAACAATTTTTAAAGATAAACTAATGTATAAAATATGTTCCAGTACATACTCGTTCCACATATTTTACAGGAGCAGGGCTTGACCCTTTCATTCTCATGCAGGTGATCTGTCCTTCAGTCTAATTTGATAGATTCCATCTTTCTATAGAACCCTCCTACAGAGGTCAAAGAAGGAAATGCACTGTCATCCCTGCCCGCTTTTTGGGGGGAGCATTGAGGTTAGCCTTCTGGATTTAAGATCTTACCACAGAGACAGAAAACAAGATTGGCTAACCACAATGACTTGACTCAAAGAATTAGCAACACTGCCATAACGTAGGCATTCCTGAAAATCTAAAGTCAGAGTTCTGCCTACTGTTAAAAATAAATAGCAATCCAAAAATCAGGGCAATAAAACTCCATAGGCATCTCAGAATTTTATTTCAGCCAACAGCAGTCTTCTTTCTTTTCAGACAAGCTAAATTATACCGGTAAATCAGCAATGTTAGATCAGTCAAACCAGCTGAACGCAAAAGCTGAGGGAACAGACCAAATCTGTACTGTGTAGACTGAGATAACTGCTCATAAAGTTAAATCTTAAATAAGCATGAGCCCTTAGTAAGCATACACAGGGAAAAGGAAAGACTACAGTCTACAGCTTCTGAGAGGCCTCTGACTAAATGCACAGTGAAGTGGGAAATGGACTTTGGTTTCTCTGTACTTCAGAGGCTGCAGCTCGTGTAGCCACAGCTTGAAAGGAGCTAAGTCAGACTAAGAGGACAGCGCTAGAGCCACGGGGTGCTGGGGCTCACCACCCAGAGGCATCCCCAGTTTGAAGGGTTCTGCGGCTGACATTGCTGGAGTGACACTGTAAGAGACACATGAGCTGGCTTGTTCAAAGCATCGGCATAAACTAGGCCACTGCAGCACTGGTCCTCCTGGGAGTCATGCTCACTACCCTCATGGATTTCATTGCAGTGGCTGAAGATGTGACATTCTGCCTCGCTAGCGCAGGACCCCTTCCTGCAGAGACAGCAGATGCAAACCCCCGCTAGCTGCTGAGTTGCTGATGTGACTGTTAAAGTTCCCTGATAGTTTAAACTGATCTATGCTAAAGATACCAGACTGGGAGCTGCTGAGCTTCAGGAGCACCATGCTTGCTTCCGCTGATCGTACCATAGTTTCAGAGAAAACTGGTTCCTAGAAGCTCCGGCAGCTGAGGAACTGGTGCCCATAGGAATGCTATCCACACTGCAGGGTCCGCTATCAAACCCTGTGAGACTCCAGAGGTTTAGGCACTCTTCTCACTGGGGCCAAGGAGCTCTTATTTTTCAGTAAGCCATGTTTCTTCCACACAGACCCTGACATCTGCAGCCCCCAAACCACACAGGGCATAGGTTTTGAATGCTCCAATGTGACCTTCCTCAAGCTTGCCACGTCTGTAGGAACAGAATGTCACTGCTTTGTAGGCACTCCGGAATATACTTTAATCAAAGCAAATATTAGAGAAACTATGATAAAAGAATACACTGGCACATAACAGACAGCAGAACCCAGTAAGAAAACCATTATTTTCTCCTCCTGTAATGCAGATCAGTTCCAGGAGGCCTGTCGCCATTTCATCCAGCGAGCAAGCTGTGAACCTGCTCATGACTAGGATCCACCATCCCCATACAATGATTTTGATTGAGGTTTTCTCAAGGAGTGCCTAGAGATGAAAAACTGAACTTCCCTTAATGCAGAGCTCACAACAGATCTCCCTCTGCTCTGCTCTTGTTGAGTAAGGGACATCTGAATTTGTCTGTGGAAAGAGCTGAAAAAGAAGGTAGAAAGGGGCTAAGAATGACCCATCCTTCCACGTGGGATTTGTTTGATTTCCTTTCACAATATGATACAGTAGAACTGGAACAGATCTACCAGATCAGTGAGTGTATCTTACTTGAAGAGCAGGATTAGTATCTTCCCACAGCCATCCACAATGAAGAATGCTCCAGTTGCCAAAACAATTCTGTGCTGAATAGCAAAATCCACAGGCGGGAAGCAACTCTCTGTGAATTTGCTTTCTGAGGTGCTTAATAACTGCATATATTTAACATTAGCACCATTCTCTCCAACAAACTAGACCATTTTTTCCATGGTGCCCTCCTGTCTGCTGGCCAAAGGGTTCAGAATCCCGAGTTCTGTCCCTAAAGGCTGGATCCACGCTACCAACTGGTGGGTTGATTCTTGCCAAGACATTTTTGGAGGAATTATAAAAATCCGTCTTAGAGAAGGGAATTATATGTGGTACTTAGGCAAAACAGGCATTCCATTTATAAATATAATTACTTTTGCTATTGCATCAAGAAAAAGAATTTACTAGTGAGGGATACAACAGAGAAAATTATTTATGTGTTGACACAATATAAATAGAAAACAGATCTGGCTGAAACTAAGTGGGAAATGGAAAACATGAGAAAATACGCATCTGAGATTATCAATTGGGGCGGCAACTTATGACCACTCTAGTGCATTCTTTCCAACAGAACTCCAGTCCCTCATTTTGCTTTACGCTTGGATTGAAATTACGTGTGTGCTTACTTAACAATAAATGCACGAGCTTACTTTGCATTTATTGGCAAATGATCTTCTTTTGAGTGATGACCTTGAATGCTGCCAGGTGGGCACCGTTCTGCAGTGCAAAGTAGGGAACGGGACACGCCTTGCACACGGTCCCTCTGCTTTAGTCTGCTGCAGCAGGGTTAGGGAAGAAGGGATGCTCTTTGCTCTCACCTACAGGGACTGAACGCAATATTATCACCTAAGGAATGATTTTGACCCCATCTCTTGGATTTCTACTCAAGCTCCCTTCACTCAGGCTGCTTGTCTGCCTATGTCCATTACTGCATGTCTTCTGCTTTACATTTGTGAAAAATATTTTTATCCAGCCTCTTCATTCTTAATATTAATGATCTATCACATATGGTGCACTTTATTTTTATAAAACTGTAAGATACCATGGTGATTAACACCATATGAGAACCTAAATAGAAAGGAGCAGGATAGCAGAAATGCCCCCCCAGCAGATATAGGGCTTTTGCTTGTTTTTAGGGAAAGTATCTCAGCTGCATGATTTTACTCTGTACATAAGAATTGTAGGAGTTCCATAACAGAAGACTGTACTGTACTTGACAATGTTGGAGGGAGAACAAGAAACCTTATGTTTAATTTCTCTCTAACCTTAATTAGGATTTTCAGATAAAGTATGTAAGGAGAGATTGATTATTCGAGTTCTTTTGATCATACAGATTTATTACTTTGATTTAAGAAGGCAGGAGAAAAAAAATGTTAAGAGCCACAAGTATAGCCTTGTGCTTATATATGTGCATATATATCTCCCCATATTTCTCATAGGAAAAGAACCCACTTCAAACAGCCTCTCAAATTTGTCCTGCCAATATCTCAGTCCACACACAAAATCTACTCGCCGAATCAACATGGTAGCAAGAAACTACTCACACTTTACTTACCTGGGGTAAGTAAAGCCTGGAGACACTGCAAGGCTGCTTCAAATGAACGCGTTACTGCTGGGCACGCTGCAGGCTGCCCAAGCGTGCCCGTGGCCCTTCCTTCCAAACAGCCCTACCCTCACCCACCTGGCTTAGGGCTGCTCCTGGGAGAGCTGCTCCCCCCGCGCTGCTGGAGCCAAACCAAGGACTTTTCTCAAGTGTGGCAGGCCAGCGACAAAGGGGATTGTCTCTGGGCACTGGCACATCCAAAGCTGCCAGCTTGGGGGCTGCTGGAAAGAGTCAGGGTGAAACCCCTGTGGTACAAAGGGGCTGACCTTGAACTTTTGGCTCTGGTGGGAGACAGGCAGAGGGGCTGTGGGGATGCCAAAGAGCTGGCTGCAGGCTGGGCATCCCTGGGTGCTGTTTGATCCCCCGCGCCCAGGGATGCAGGGAGTGCCAGGAGGGCTGCGAGGACAACGGGGAGATGAGGACTTGCAGCTCCCCATACGTCTTCCCCCAGGCAGCACAGTAGAGGTTAAATAAAAAAAATTCGCTGGGGAAAAGGCCGTTTCTGCAAAACTGGTCACTAGCAAAGAAAAGCAGCCAGGGCCCCAGGGATGCTCTCCTTGCCCAGGGATGAAATGGGATTACGCTGGTAATGTTTGCTGCACTGTAATTAAGGTGGTGTCAGGACTTTCATTAAAAAGTGTGTTTTTGTTGAGGGGCTACAGCTTGGAGAAAATTTTTGCTCGAGGCTGAAATATAACATTGTTCTCAGCCAGAAAACACATGCACAGCCTTTATTATATATGTAATTTAGAATCTCAGCATAGTCTCGACTGTGGAGGCTCTACTATTGTTTCCATATGGGTATGCAGCTTAATTGGTTCAAAACATTGGTTACCTCGTGTAGCTGCCATGTCCCCATTAATTGTCTGCACTTAACTTCAAAAACCAAAGCCCAAATTCTGCCCTTCTTACTCAGACACGTGGTTTTATTGAATTAAACAGGCTCGGGCTCCTAGTGTTTACCTGACTACAACCCAAGGCACCTGCCTCTCCCACGTTATAACAACTCCATGAAAAGTGAGACCATCCCATCTGGGACAGACATTACTTCCTCACAAAACAAGTTTACTTCTACTAATAGTATTTAAATTCCTAATATCAAATCACCCAAGATCTCATAAAAGGAACTAGGACCCCTTGGTGTGGTATAAAAGACAGAATAAAAACATAATCCTGCTCAAAAAAAATGCATGATTGAATGCACACAAACAAATCTTTTCCCCTGCTTCGTGGCCAGGTTTGTATTATTTCTGTTAAGTAATCGGAGTGTAACGCACCACTCCTGCAAACAGTAAACATTTATTTAACGTTCTGCTTGATAAAGCCCTAACTTCACACCAGTCCATTGTCCTTCCCCAGAGGTGCACACGACGTGGCTGCCTGCTGCCCCGTGTGCTTGCTACTGGCTGTGGAGTTTTTCCTGGTTTGCGTGTATCTGCAGTGCCGCCAGTGTTTAGCATGCACTGCTTTCAGATATTAATCTGAATTTTCTCAAACTATTAGCATGCTATCTTTTTGGATAAGAAAAATCATGCAGCTAACAGTATGTAACAAAAAAACCAAACTTCTCTGCTGCTTACCACCATATAGATGCCAAAACTAAACTACAGACTATTAACGTTCTTAAAATTATAGTTTCATAAAGTTATAAACAAGGCAGGAATTGCAATGAATTAGGCAAGTCGCCAAGAATGGAACTGAAGTTCCTAAGTAACTTGTGGATGCTTTACGTGGCTTCACGTGGATGCTAACAACATACACTGTAACATAGCACAGTCTGTTGTTCCTTATAAGAACAAATGTTATAAATTGCTAGTTTAGGAAGAATATAAGTATTTATGCAAATGCTTAAACACAGAATAAACTTTTTTTCAGGAGGTACTTGTCTTCAGGGAAACTATTTATGCATTTAGTTACTCATCTGTCGAATTTGGCACCCCCAGGATCATGGCCTTGGTATGGGATAACTTAATTTCAGTATAGTGCATTGGCTGCCACTTGTCAAAATAACCAGAATCAAATGTAAACAAGTGATGTTCTTACAAAGTGCAAATGTGCAAAAATAACATTCCTACCAGACAAAGCTTTTCCACTCAGGAAGGTATTACTAATGATACTACCAGGCAGGCAAGCGTAATTCGGACAAACTCACTCCAATACAAGTACCTTTTCTGATTTCATTTAAATGGATTACAGAAGTTAATCTGAAGAAAAAACAGAAAAAGAAGCCAGAAGATGCCAGAATGAATGAGCCTGCATGAGGGCTACACTATAACCACTAGTTTTAAATTCACACTTTGGCGTGCACAAAAAGAACATTTTCTTATGAAGATAAAAGCCTCCACGTGTAATAACTCGATATATAGACAAGCCCTAGGGGCTCGCATCTTGAGCACTTAACATTTTTGGCCTCGTCTTAATGGATAAAAAAAGGTGTGTTTCTCAGTCACATTAGCCCACTCTAAGTAGCTTAATATGATGAAAAGGCCTCAGGCTTTGGTGAGACTAAGGGGTAAAGGTGTGAGGTTAGCACATCTACCACAGCGCGGGCAAGGCTGCCTTCAGCGCGTACTGAACTCATCAAGTGAGAGCAGGGAGGGGATGGGGAGCCTGGGCTGTATTAGCCCATGTTCACACAAACTCATGGTTTCTGTGTGAGGAGTAGCTCCTGTAGAATGTAAATCAGGATATTTCACCGTGGGGAGCAGTGAGAGAATAAGAATTAGAATGAAATGAGTTTTTCTTCTTAGGCTGTGAACAATACTGCTTCCAAAGAGCGCGGTTAGATGGATTTTAGGTGGACTGGACCTCTACACTACCTAACCATTGCTCCGGAGCACCTGATAACTGCAGTTCTCCAGCTGTCTGGGAATGGTGCTGAAGAACCATGGATATGAACGGATGAGAAGTTGGACTGGACACCCACCAGCAGCAGCAACAAGCATCTCACCGAACTGCTGGGAAAGTCACCACCGCTCAAGGGTATGTCGTCCCCACTATCCAGGCTCTGCTGTTGCCTACAGTAAGACAGGTCTACAAGATGACAAGTAAGCAAAACTGATGAGAAGAAGAAACAAACATTTCAAGTTTAAAACTAGACTTCTACAACATATTCATTAGCATATGGCAATTAACATATGCTATCTTTTATTTTAGCCCAGCCAAGTTTAGTACAAGTCAACGAGGAGTCACGTGTTTATATGATGTAATCCTGATTTTGCCACTTGATACTTGACTTAGGCTTTGTCTAAAATGCTTTTACGCCTTCTTCGGGTTGATTTTTTTTAATACTGAAAAAACAGTTATTCAGCTATTTCTGAACTACTTGGGAGAACAGGAATGCAGATGTAAAAGCTACCGTGGGCCATGGGTAATGTGGCCATGGGTAGATGAGGTTACTACCCTCAACTGCCCACTGCACCCTTCTCCTGCAGTTCGCTGCTCTCGCAGCAAGGACAGCCAAATGGGATGCGTGCCGGCCCCCAAACCTCCCCAGTTTTCCGAGGGGCATATTGAAGTAAGCAGATGTTCGCTACAGTCAATTATCAATTTAGCACAGGTTAAAGACAAAGTGGTTCAATATACAGACCATTTAAAATGTCAGCGTGCTGCTGACGTAACTTAAATGAAACCTTTGTGGTAACGTGGTGATCTTTTCTGCAAGGAAACATGTGAAGACAACAAAAATTAAGCATTTTGTTTTATGTAGAGTAATGAATGATCATTAAGCTGGCAGAGTTCGGAACTAATGTAATAAAAGAGAAAGTATCTGGATCCCATTCTTAATAGAATCTGGAATAATTTTCTCATTATTTGTTACATACACCGCTTTAGTTGTACAATGGTATTTATATACCTGTAATATTCATATGTCCTGTAATTATTCCTATAACAGAATAATTTTCCTCAACTAGCCAATTTAAGACAGCATCCCACCTTCAACTTGCTCTACTATGAAACTATCACTCTTTGTCATTAAGCACATTGGGACAACTTAGGATGCTCTGAAGTTACAGTCATGCCTTGTTTAAGCAGTACTACAAGGGTCTCACTTGGATTTCAGAAACAACTCCAGAAACACAGAAATGTTTATTTTAAGGAAGGTTACAATGTAAATCTAGTTGAGATCTAGTTGAAAGTTTCAAAGCTGCCTGCCCTTGGAAGCAAAAAAAAAATAACATCAGGTGTGTCAGCTCACCTGAGTTAGCTTACAATGAACTGGGAAATCTCTTAACATGCAGTAAAGCCGAGGACCTGTTCATTTAATATTACATCTTTGCTGTAAAAATGTTTCCAGACAGAGATAATTTACAATAGGTGGCTAGCGTGGTCCAAATATAAATGTAAAAATGTTCCTGACAGAGCTGTTCAAACATCCTGAATCAACAAAGCACTCCTACCCTGGATTTACGTTTGCTGACACAATTTCTCCGAGCTTGTCCCTCTGCCTTCACTGAGTGATAAATAATGCTAGCAAACACAGTTCCCTACAACTCCACCTCCACGTTTGGTTCCTGCTCACAAATCTCTCTCAGTCCCACAGAGCTCTTCACACCTTTGATGGCCACAGCAAGGGCTGCAGCAGTTCACAGGCCAGACCTGCTCAGCTTTGTTCAGACACCTAACAAGACAAGGCACTCTCGTATAACTAACAGGCCTATGTCCCTTAGCAAGCTCTTGATCTAGACCATGGCACGCCAAAGCTAACTTCATCCTATCTCCACTCGGATTTTGTATTGTGATGACAACATATAGGT
Source organism: Coracias cyanogaster (assembly GCA_033124195.1). Taxonomy (NCBI): domain Eukaryota; kingdom Metazoa; phylum Chordata; class Aves; order Coraciiformes; family Coraciidae; genus Coracias; species Coracias cyanogaster. Next base: position 33,281 of record JAVSBS010021733.1, read on the forward strand.
AACGTAAAAAATAATGGAGGATAAAGTTTAAACCACACATCTGCTTTTGCCAAAGAGACAAAGCCTGAAGCTCAAGTACTTAGAGGTGATCTAAAGGTATAAAACAACATGTACGTGGGAGGACCGGACGAACCACGCGCGGCCAAGTGACACGAGTGTTTTCACTGAACGTATTTCTGCTGTGGGATGTGACAGTTTTTCCCCACACATGTAGCAGTCGATCTGAGCCCACAGCCTGCTCAGCTCAAAGCCATTTGCACATGCACAGCAGCTCTGACACATCCTAGACTCACCCAAGCCATTGTGCATGCGCAGTAGACCCGCACATGCACAGTCGGTGTTTCAGGAGATGGCCATTTTTTTTAGCAGACCAGATGGCAACCTGGCAACTCCAGCAAATGCCACACCAGCGATCCCACTGTGCAGAGGCTGTGGCCTTTTACTCCCCTCTCCCTCCCCTTCCCTGCTTTTTTTTCCTCTCTCTCTACTCCACCCAAGCCTGGGCCTGAATAGCCTTAAATGTTTTCAGTTAAATGACGCTAACTTGCCTGAGTTACAATTTAAAGGCACTTTCTCCCGTGTTAAGACAACCTGGAACCAGATAACGTTCCCGTATCTGAAGCCATATGAGGAGTCTATCAATGTTGTCATTTGCACGCTTCATAATGCAAACATTTAGCTCGGGGTATATATTTCAATTCGGCAGAAAGTGTTACATTTTCAGCGACAGAGCAAAGAAAGTCAAGCCAATAATCCAGCTGTTGTCCTCACACAGCTGAGCAAAAGGGATGGCTTTGTATCATTACGTGCATAGATGGAGATACACGTATTACCTCTCTCTCCACAGACAGGAAAATGTCACAAAGGTGTAGTTTAATTGCTTACAGATCCGAGAAATGAACCAATAAAGGCTTTTTGCTATGAAATGGTTCCCAGGAAAACAGGCCAGCGGAAGCCCTATTCGCCACAGCATGCCATTCAAAGTATTTCTGAAGCTGACACACGAAAAATTTGGGAAGCAAGACCAGTGTAGAGGCCTGGGTTGCTCTGTGTTTATTTTTATGTAAAAAAAAAAATAAATAAAATTGTAACATGAGCTCCTCCTTCCCTCCCTTCCGTGCTGTACCTGTGTGCTACCCTAGGCCCCTTCCATCAACCGGGATTCACACACGGAGCAGAAGCCCACACGGCAAGGGAGAAACGCTCGCTGCGGGGTTCTCAAGGCGTGTGCGTACGTGTTGGAAGGATCGCTGCCCAGGATTTCTGCAAGTCCGGCGAAGTTCTCCAACACGCCCGCCCCAGCCAGGAGTCCCCGCAACAGGCAGCGGGGCTCGTACCGTGATTCAGCACCCGCGCTCTGCCCCACTCCCTCCGCACACGCCGCTCCAGCTCCGGGCGGCGAGGGAGGGCCGGGCCTGCCCGGGGGGCCCCGCGGCGCTACCCGCCGCGGCAGGCAGGGAGGGAGGGAGGGAGGGAGGAAGGAAGGAGGAGGCCGCCTCAGGGGTTGCCCTCAGGGCGGTGCCCGGCGCGGAGGCGGCGGGGGCCCCTCGGCCGGGCGGGCAGAGCCGCGGCCTGCTCCCCGCCGGCGAGCCCGCTCCGCTGCCGCTCCCCCCGCGGTGACAGCCCCGGGGCAGGGCCCGCGAGGAAAGTCCGGGGGCGCGGCCCGCTGCCTCGCCCCGTGGCCGGACTCGTCTCCGGCTGCGAGGTCGTAGCGCTCCCCCCCCCTCCCCTTCGGAGCCGGAGTCCCTCCTGGCCTCCGGGACACGTTAAATCCCGTGTAATGAGGCTTAACCCCGCCCCGAGCCGCGGCGCAGCCGGGCGGGCAGGCAGCCAGCGAGGGCCCTGCCCGGGGGAAGGCCCCCCCCGGCCGCCCCGAGCGGCCGCAGCTGGTCCAGCCGGAGCTGCTGGAAAGCGGCCACGCTCCCCAGACTTTGTCTCCCTCGCACACAGCGCTGAACTCTGCTCCCTCCCTCCTTCCCCCGGGGCGGCCGCGGCTCCCCGCCGCTCGCTGCCTTCCCCCCTCCGGCCCCAAGCCGCAGACGCACGGCAGGGGGGTGTGCGGAGGAGGGGGCTCCCCGCCTCCAGGCTGCAGCCAGCCGTGCCCCGGCTCCGGGGGGCTCGGGAGGAGCGGGAGCAGCCGGGCCGGGCGTCATGCGCTGCCCCCGGAGCCGCCGCCGTGCTCGGCCCTAGTGCGGGGACGGGCGGGAGCACCCTGCCGCGCAGCGGCCGCTTTCATCCCGACGGGGCTTGGCTTTGCTTTTTTTTTTTTTTTTCCTCGCTTTTCCACTGGGCCGCGGGGAAAATAAATTTAAAAAAAAAAAAAAAACAAAACAAGGGCGGGGAGAGGGAAAGGGTGGGGGAGCGAGCGGGCTGCCCGCGGTGCGGGGTAGGGGCGCGGAGCGGAGCGCCCCGTCCCGTCCCCGCTCCGCGGCTCCGCGCTTTCCCCGCAGCCCGCCGCGGCAGGCAGCCCGTGAGGTCAGTGTGGCGGATGGGTGTCTGCGCCGCGGGACGGGCGGGGGGCGGGCGGGCCGGGCAGGCGCAGTGTGGGGCCGCGGCGGGGGGAGGAGGGCGGCGGGCGGGCCCGTGTCTATGTGTCGCACTGGCGGGGGCGGGGGGGTTACACGCCAGGGCAGCGCCGGGATCCCTTCTCCACCCCGCGGGGAGGGGGCAGGGAGCCGCCGCCGCCTCCGCCGCCGCCTCAGCCTCCTGCTCCTTCGCGTCGGCCTCCTCCTCCCCCCCCCCTCTTTTTCACCCGTCCTCCTCCTTCTTTCCCCAAAGTTAAACTTCCTGCTCCCGGCCCGGCTGGGAAGGGGACGCGGAGCCCGGCCGGACTCAGCCCTCGACACACACAACAGCTGGAGCTGTCAAAACTTCCTCCGCTCGGCCTCGGCCCCCGCCGCCTCCGCCGCTGCCGCCGCCGCCGCCTGCTCCTCCTCCGCCCCCGGGGGCTCTGCGCGGGGGGAGGGCGCAGGGCCAGTGTACAATGAAGCGGCGGCCGCCGCAGCCGGGCAGCGCAGCAGCCGGAGCCGCCGCCAGCTCCCGGGGCCTCTGAGGGGGGGGCCCAGCGGCGGGATCGGCCGCCTCTCGCTCGCTCTC
>JAVSBS010021735.1:0-12548 GCA_033124195.1 Coracias cyanogaster
ACCGAAAGGTATGGATGAAATACAAGAAAACTGCTGGGAACTTGCCAGATATCAAATGGAAGCAGCAAAGAAAGGGCAGGAGTCTCAAGACAGAAGAGAAAAACTTAGTGAATAGCACAGAGGTGATCAGGAGGAGATTAATCCTAAGGATGTCAAAGAATGGTACAAGTGGGTGCAAAAGGAATATTCGTAGAAGTGCAGGCATAAATTGGCCGAGAAATTAATTCTGAGAAAAAGGTTAAAAAAGATTTACACAGAAAATCTGCATCCAGATATATGCAGCTGTATTATGCTACTGCATATAAAAGACATGAATTTATCTGCGTAGCCATACGCCAACAATGCGCTGCAATTCCTCCAAAATCATGGGATACCTTGGGTTTACTAAGCAGATTTAAAATAAAATAAAACTTGTTGCAGCATGCGAGCGTGTAAGTCAACATGGTGCCTCAAAAAAGGAATTGTTTAGCATTTCTTCCAGCACCATCAATGGCAAAACAATGTCAAGGGACACATTTTCAATGTGAATACTTAAGTTTATCATTATTTTAACAACAGTAACATTTATACTAAACTACCATGATCTTTTTTGGGTTTTTTTCCAAGCTCAATCTTCCTTTTCCTTCCTTCATGAGGGTCTAATCAAAAGGTTTAAGACCACTGGCATTAATTCACACGTTGCTGATATCCAGTTCTGTGTGTTTTACACATCAGTTGACGTGTTATTTTAGTCCTCGTTCACAATTACCATTCTTTTTGTTTATGTGCATGGAACTAACAAATCTGGAAGGTTTTTTTTATAGTTAAGTTTTCCAGTAACTATTTCATTGTGCAATTATTTCCCAGCACACCTTTCCAGAATTGGATTTGAATTCCACAAAAGTAGTCTGCTACAGGACAAAAAGGAGGCCATTCTGAAAAAAAAAAATACAATCTAACTTTTCTTTCAAAAAGTAGATCTGACATATTCAGGATGCTTCTTTGCATGTTCTCTCACTACAGCCTAAAGATGAATCATTCACCAGCGTACCAGTTCCACGCTAAATATTTCAGATAAATGAAGTGTAAACATACTTGAAAACCATGTGAACGGCCACAACTTGCACTAGTTTTACCTCTCTGGAGGTAAAAAAGTGCCCCTAGCGCTGCAAAGCGACCCAGTACAGCAGCCTAGAGAGAGCGGTCCGGCAGGGCACGGGCAAAACAACACACTGGAAATGTAAAGTACTGCTATAAAATCCTCTGGTGTTGACAGCTTGCTCAAGAATCCCGAAACAAGGACACAGCCTGGTGCTCTTAATCTGTAATAACAGCCATAGGGCTTGTTGGAAGTCATCGCACAGCAAGGTGAGCCCTAAATTATTTTGGAATATCTGGAACAAAGATCAAGCACCCTTTCTCCATAGATGAGGCACGATTCGCTGGAGAAAACAATGATGCTTTAACGCTTAAAGCACCACCTAACACCAAGTAGCTTCATTCTATGCTAACATAAAAATCACAGGACAAACAAGTTTGGTGAGAGCTGCTGAAAAAGTGAGCTCCCACAGGCAGGGCTCTGACAGCTCTGGGAATATCCGTAGGGAAATGCACTCTACCGATCCACTCGGAGCAGACAGTACTTCACGACCATATTTTATACGGGTTCAGCAGTGTGTTCTCTTTCAACCACATCTGCATTTCTCCTATTTAAAATTTAAGTGTCAAACCCATCACCACAAATATTGCCAGGGTTGATTATAATAAAGAATCATAACAAGAGGGTATTTCAGCATTTTTTTATTATATGGCTAACGGCAGTACATAGAATATAACAGATCTCTGTACCAAGAACAAGTAATTTTTGCTACCGACTATAAAGCTCTGCAAATTCAGAGGTATTATGACTCCTAAAATAAAAACCATTACAAGGCTGTAACACAAAAAGTATTACGGCCAGTTCAGCGAGCCACCAAACACCATCTACCTTTTGTCTCAAAATCTTCCTTCTACCAGTAGAGAAGTTTGTCTGAAACAGAATCCAAGAAAGGTAGCCTCGCTTTTCATGTCTTACCACAAAACCATTAATTACAAGAAAAGTGAGGGAGAAATAGACCTTCAGAGGACATCAGGCACACTACAGATGATTGCCTCAGACTTGGGAAGAAGCAGCAATTAGCTGTGCTAAGCATTTCAGTTAAAAGGGCAAGTGCCCTAAACTTCCTTTTTCCTATTAAAAAAAAAACAAAACCAAAAAATATACAAAAATATTTCCACTAGAATTTGTCGATAAAAAAATATTGCCCTAAGAATCAAACAGAATACTTTATCCCGAGCGAGTATTTGAACAGATACGTATTTCAAAGGATAAGATATTGCTTGAAATAATTCCACAGGCAGTGACCAAACAGCACTAAATGCACGGACAAGCTACTTTTGTTCCCATATGAGGAAATACAAGGAAAAAAAAAAATAGCAAACCAACATACCTAGAGAGAGTTACACGTACAACCAGTTCCCTTTTGCATACAGTTCAGATATCACAGTTTTTCTTCAAGTAGGGGTTCCTAGTTACTACTGCAGTTTACGGGACCCTACCGAGCTTCTGGGTAACAACACAAGTGGCCCAAGGTTGTTCTCCTTGGCAAAGCCGACAGTGTCCGAAGCATGCCGCCTTCAAACCATGACATGGAGAGATACCACATCGTTTAGAAGAGGATAAATGCTGCATTATCAGAAAAAAATCCAGATTTGTGGCAACTGAAGAACAACAGGGGACTTCAGAAAGTATTCGATGACTTGGGTTGACAGTAAGTTCTATCCGCTAAATTGATGACAACCGATTGGCAAAGATATATCAAAAGATTTAGAAATAAGTAAGGTTTTATTTCTGACAATATGGCCGTGTTAATTTGCTTCAATATGTTCTTTTGAAAAAGACAAGAATTTAGAAGTGTGTGTTTTCCCATCTGAGTTTCGTATGTAAATATTTGACCAAATGGGACTTGACACTTCTGTGCATCTCAACGTAAAAATAAAAGATTCTCGTTTTCTCTCAGGGAAGGTCAAAGGACTCGTGCAAAACTTGGCCAGTAACTGCTTTTGACAAGAAAACTGGAGCTCCCTAGCAAAGGCTACAACGCAGGATTTTACTTCACATTTTTAGAAAGATTCAAATATAAAACTATTCATAAACAGTAGTTTCAGGCAGGTAAAAATTTCAGTTGCCTAGCAGGTTTATATTTAATCCAGCCACTTAAGCGCCACTGGAATTATACATTAGCTGTAGGAATCTTCTTATTTTTTTCAAAGCAACATAAAAAAAAAAAAAATTATAAAAGTCACAGTCGCACCTGAGCTCAAAGAGAAATAATTTGCAGTTCTATTTATTACTATTTATTATGTGTTACTGCTTACCCTGTCAGCTACCATCTACGTACTGTATAGGATAGCTGTTGTTACGTACAGCACCAGACATCACATGTAGTAGAAGTCCAGCCAAGCTAAAAAGTAAATCTCCTTTACTATCAGTGCTAAGGAAAGTGACCTTGGTCATTAAAAAAAAAAGTATAACTTATCAAGAGTCAGTTGTGAAGTAATACTGCTAAGTCCATCTTGGAGCAAGACCTTAAAATAGAGTTTGCATTGATCCTGTCAGGCAAAGATCACTAAAAGAAGAGAAGTGTGCTGGTATATATTTTATACTACAATTTACAGTTTGCAATGCCCTAAAAATAGTATGAAAATATTAAGAATTATAGAATTTCTTGTGCATTTGGATATAGGAAACAACCATGCATAGAAAACTCCTCTTTGGGGTTTACCTCATTTAACAGTATCAGCATTATCCAAGTTTATTTGGCTATAGTAGTGCCAGAAAATAGCAGAATTGATCTGTAAGAAACTCTTAAAAATTATCTACAATAGAGTAAGAGATTTTAGGCAAACAATACAGAATATATATATCCCTCAAGGTTAAATCTGAAGGAAATAACGCCTGTGATATAAAATACAGTGTGTGTCTTAAAGAGGCATTTCCTCTTATTTCTTTTGTTAAGACATCAGGCATGGATGAATTTTAATTTGATACTTGGAGAGGCCAAGAAAATCCTCTGCTCTGCACTGAGCAGAGACAAAAAAAGGACTGATGGTCTCGGAGACACACACCTGTAAACACTGCAAAAAAAATATAAAATTAACCTTGCAGGCATCCTTAGTGAGGTGACTGTTACACACCAGTGAACAGGAGATCACCGACAGCTGTTTATTTCTAAATGCAATATGTAATTAAAAGCAGGGAGCTAATAAGACATTAAAAAAAAAAATCTAAAACCGTATCAGGCTAGAAAAGTTTTCAATGACTGTTTTGTATCCCTAATACAATGGGAATTGAAAATAAGCTCAATATAAGGATTACTAAACAAGACCAAAATCAAATGTGTATAATATATAAAAAACGGACTGACTACATGTTATGAAATCTTTATCACAAGAGCAACCGCAATGCATTTCCATGTTAAACTCGAAAGCAAACTCCAAGACACACGTCAAGCAAAAGGAACCCTTTCTGGTATAACACCACCACAAAGGAGATCTTCTGGAGTTGAATTAAGTCAGGGTATAAAGTAATCTGAAAACAAGACAGAAAAAATACAATTTAAGATCGTCCACCTTCTTACAATTTGAAACCTGAAAGAACCGCGCACATTTTAAGAGGCACAATGAAACAATGACTTCAGAATAAGTTTAGGAATCACTTGTTTACACAATTTCAGACTCCTTCCAGCGTGTATTATATTGACTTTCCAAAAAACTTGAAAATACACAGACACACACTCACGTTTAGTTTCACCGCAAGCCATTTCAATTCCTAAACAGCAGTTAAACCTTAAAAATTAAGATTGAAACCCATGCAAACCCATCTTGTAAACATTTGTCCAAAATTCTTCACACCAACCATAATAATGAGTAGTTAAAAAAACCTTTAAGTGGCTATTTGACCATCTTACCAAAGACTTTATACGTGCTGTCCATGAACTGCACTGGTATCTCCTTCCCCGCTTTGCATCTGCATCTGCATCTGCGCCTGCATCCTCGCAATCATCTCCTGCATGCGACGAAGCTGGAAAAGTAGCACAGAAAGAATCCTGTAGCCCGATCTCACCTCAGAATGCGACTCTTTGCTGCCACCACACTATTAATTATTTATATTAAAGAGGGAAGCCACATCTGCATTATTTTTATCTGATAGGTTACGATCCCAGGTTGTGACAATTTTCTACTGCTCTTCTTCATCCCTTTAGAGGCTGGAACTTTATTGACTGAAATATTCAGGCTTTATCAGTGTAATTTGGGACGAGATTTTAAAGCATCCCTAGATGGAAGTCTCTGCTTAAATGCATAAAAATGATGGTGCTGAAGTGCTGAACTAAAGCTTCTCACCAGAAGAAAAGGAGCTTATGTCTCTCCGAACTAACCTGTATCTGTCACTAAAAACAAAAAATTGCCAGGATTACTTCCCAACTCCATTGCTAGTGATGACTGCATGGAAGGAAGTATTACAGGCAAACCATCCGAGAGACATAAACATTATTAAAAATGCCCGAAGCTCAATTTTAGAGCACTGCAACATTTAAACACGGGGCAATCATCTAACTCAGCTACTAAGATTAATTCAGTCATGTTTCACAAGAGGCATTTTTTTCATACTAAGAACTATCAACCATTGGAATCACCTCATCAGGCAACTGGTGGACTCCCCAACACTGGACACTTTTAAGGTTCAGCTGGGCAGGATTCTGGGCCATCTTGTCTAGACTGTGCCTTTGCCAAGAAAGGTTGGACCAGATAATCCTTGAGGTCCCTTCCAACCTGGTATTCTATGATTCTATGATGTTGCACACACAATACTGACATTATTTTATTGTACCCAACTCTGACAGGGGAGAAGTCCACCTCACTACTGAAATATTTTGAGGTGTCTTTGCCTTTGTGCACCTACACTTTAAACTCAAACTAAACTGTTAAGTTTAACAATGAAAAGTTAAACCTGTGAAAGGCTTACACTATTCTTTTTTCACACTCCTTGAAACAACAAACCTTTTAATTTTTACTCGACTTATCTTTTGGGACTTGGGTAGCCACTAAGACCACGAGTAGAAGCCTGCATCTGCTTGTTCTAGGGCAGACCAAAAAGTTTGTCTCACTAAAGTCTTCTCTGGCTATTAGCAATTGCATGGAAGAGCCTGACAGCCAGGAGCACACACCCAGTACTTCCTGACGTATGCTCTCAAAGTCTAGAAGTCTGTCAATTCCGAACGAGTAGATTCCCACTCATCCTGCCATCTATGATTACACAGGCCCATGACTATAAACCTCCTCCTCTGTCACCTACTTCCCAACAAGAACGTGAACCTCACATCCCCTTGTACAGGACCTGCTGCGGATCTCCACTTTGGTCTTTTTGCCCAAATTTTGCTATTCATTGTACTTTTTCTAGTCTTGGCTACATTTTTTGGGGGGGCGTGGGGACAGTGAACACTGTTAAGAGCTATACATTATGAATTTATATAGTAGCAGAATGGAAATTTGTTTCATACTTTATTGCTACCATTGTTTCCTCTTTTGCTACAGAGCTGCACTGACTTTTTCCTCATCTACAATTACTAACTCCAGAACCTTTACCCACACGAGGGCGGCTCTCCCTCCCCACACAAGAAGCACTGTCTGCATCGCTGATCCATACAATGGAACGAGGCATTTCCCCAGATTCCACTTGTTTCAATAAATCAGTATCTTGAGACTCCTCTACAACTCTTTGCATTGTTTTCTTGCTGCACCTTGCATAACTTTATATTAGCAAATTCTGTTCCAAGTTATCAAGTTCATATAAATCATTTGACCTAAAGCAGCGCAACAAGAATAAAAATTCCCCCGCTGCAAGAGTAGAGAGTTCTGTCATCTTACTTCAGCTTCTTTTTCAAGCAGAATCTGGTCTTTATTAACTTCTTCATCTTCTATTTTCCTAAACGAAGATGAATATTGTTCAGTAACATGCATACATACTAGATTTTGAACTTTGTTGACAAAACCAAGGCACTTAGAACGCATCAGTTTCGTAATACAAACAAAATTCATTGTAACACCTGCCCCACAACTGCAATTCATGGTTTTAAATTATTTTTAAGACATCAATTTATCACTTACTCCTTCACAAAGTTATGCTCAGGACAAGCTTAAACTTCAAAAAACGTTGTAGCCGTGACTTTAAAATGTGACAGATCTTCGTATGTAGGTTATCAGTATAAAGTATTTCGGAACAGTATTCGAGTAAAACAGTTTACCTGAGCATAACGTGATCTTAACTGACGGGAATTTGAATACCAAACAAATACAGCAATTTCAGAAATACTGCAAACGTGCTCAATTCTTCTCTTTCATTGGTGCAATAAATCAATACAACTAAATCCAAATATAAGTTCAAATATAAGTTCAAGGTAACGCTGTTAACAGAAATATGGAAGCAACTGGTAAAATAACAAGTGCTCTAAGAAATTCTGTATGCGGAATCCTGGCTACCTACAGGCAAAACCTTTGTTTGATGCCGTTCTAGCTCAGCTCTAACTTCATGAACTATGTTTGCTACCAAACACTTAAAAGGCTGATAATCAAAACCATAGAAGTAACTCAACCACTGTATATATCTGTAATTATCCAGCTGGAGGAACTTTTAATCCCCTGCTCCACTTAAGACTTCCAGGTTTGATTATTTTTCTAGTATAGTCACCTATTTTCTAAGTCCAAAAGACTTCTTTTGTATAACATGTGGAAGCATAGTACAAATGTTGATTATTCCTGTCAAAATTAAATAAACGTATGTCGGCAAATTCTTGCTTATTTGGGACCTTCCAGTTTTACGTCGAGAAGCCAAACCTAAGAATATTTTTATGTACTGTATTTTCAAGACTGCCTACCACTTTGCTACTAGATTTCTCCTGTCCCACGTCGCAATGGGGAAGATCTGCTAACAGATCTCATCGCACGATTGCCATCAAAAGTACAAAGTAAACAATCAGATGCTTGTTAAAAGGTTAACGGAGAAAAAGAATGTGAAAAACCCTCTGCGGCCAAAAGCCTCTAAGAACGTTTGTGAGCGCAGTCAATAAGCACTAAATGCCAGGCACTGCTGGTGCAAGTCTGGAATAAATTCACCTGTGAGCTACCCTCACTTAGAGTAAACTGAGCTACATTCCAGCATCACTTCGGAGATGTGAACACAAAGATAGATGGGCCGCTTAACTAGACATGTTACAAAACCACATTTTAGTTTCACAAAGAAAAAAATACCACAACTTCACAGCAACTTATTGTCACGGGCCCTTGGCACACGACTTACTGCGACGGGTCCTCTAAAATTGGCAAACATTATTTTAACTCTGGCTGGCCTTAGGTTACTTTACTTCCAAGACCTTTGTACATACCTGTCGGATAAGTGACACCAGAACTTGGCTTTTTTTTAATTTTATTTTTTTTAGCTTGAACTTCAGAAGACAGGATTTAGAAGTCAGAGGAGAAGAACATGTCATCTCGCCTGAAGGGAAAACTGGACTTGTAGGCCAACGCTACAGAGACAAACTCTTCCTGAAAACTGGCTAGGCATGTGGCAAAAACCTATGATGGAAAAATCTTTGCAAAATATATCAAAGCCACTGAAATGTTCAATTATGAAACCCTCTAGTGGCTGAAATAGGAGAAGCAACTGAAAAATCTAAAGCAGGAGACACCTAGTTTTCAACACATCACAAACTCAACCTCGCAAGCAGTGTTCTGCCTGTGTCTCTTACCAGGGAAATTATGCTCAAAACAGGGTTGAAAGATATTATCCTGTGACTGCTATTCCAAAAAAAACCCTTCTATGTATATCATGTTTAAAAAAGCGCTGCAGAAGGACTTGAGTTTCTCTATTTAAAGATGCAGTCCAAATATTATGTTTATTGTGACAAAAAAATAAACAGCAAACCTTTTTAACCCTTGTTTTTAAGGTAATCAGCTCTGATCTAACTTGGAGGTTTTTGAAGACAACATTTATCACAGCAATCTGCCCTACTTACTTACCTCAAACATTCCAATCCAACTGTCTCAAGCCTTAAAACAAACCAGACACCTCACTAGACCCTTTTACTGCTATTTATGTAATAATTTCTTACACGCAGTGTAAGCAGGTCAACTGAACTGGACTGCTGACTGAAGCTACAGAGCTTGCCCATGATCTACCAAATCCTAGCAATGAAATGGTAGGAGAGACAGACCAAAAAAAATAAATTCAGAAGAGGAAGAACCAGCATGCAGCAGTAAATGACAACCTGCCGCCTCGTTTGAGCCTCTCAGAGCGGAAGTTCTCATAGTGAAGATCCTGGGTCACCTCCTGAAGATCTTGCATATGGGTGCTGAAGGAAGAAAAACAATTAGAATGTAAAATATACCTGCATCACATCAGCTTGCTTAACTAACTCGCACATTCAGCATTGTATTGGGTCAATGTGTTCATGACATACACCCATTTAACACGTTAATTTAAAAGCTAATTTAAGTTAAATCCGTGCAATAAGACAGAGACCAAACCAGATCCTGAGGCAGCCTTGACGTAAAAGCTGTCCTGGGTGAGGCATTTGATGGAGCACATCTAGGCAGGGGAAGCAAAATAGCAAAGCAAGAAAAAACCCAACCAAATCAACTAGAGGACTTCTGATGTCTATTCCTTTGCAGATATATATCGACATACAGAAATATTGAAATATGCATAAGGTGTGAAGCAACCTGGTTTATGTTCCTGGGGATCTGAATAGCAATACAACACTGTTCAACAGAAGAATTAGACAAAAATATTATTTTCACAGAATTACTGAGTAATTCAGATTGGGAAGAACCTATGGAGCCTACGTGGTCCAATCCTTGCTTCGACCAGCTAGGTCAAGGCTGCTCATGGCCTTCTCCAGACAAATTCTGAACGTCTCCAAGGATTCCAGAACCACTCCAACCCCCAATACAGTGTTTGAGTACCTTCCTGGTGATTTTTTTAAGCTACCATTTAAACGGAATTTTCTAACTTACATTAACATGGTCCTCAGCTTCAGGAAGTCATTATGTTCCGGATTCTCCACCTCAACTACACCCCATGGGTAGAGTCGACCTCTAACTTTTTTACCTTTGGCTTCAATCAGTTGATTAGATCCCACTACACAAAATGGAATGCTGGCCTGAAAGCCAAAAATGAACAAATTACTAATAATGAACCAGAACAACTCTTGTTCAGCTCAGCACTGCACATTATATAACAAGTTTATAATGCTTTTAATTTGAAGGTATTAAAAAATAAAAAAAAAGTGTAATTGTTACGATCATTTTCCAGATAGGAAGTATGTATCTTGTTCTAAAGCCACCTGAGCAGTTAAAAAAAATACAGTATATTATCCACATCTGTAATCTATGAAGTCAGTCACACCTTCAGGAGTCTGGTCTGCTCTTTAAAATCTTCATCCTCATCTGATTCAGCATCAGGCAGGTGATAAATCTTGATGCCATGCTCTTCTATTTCATCCAGAATCTGACATTTATAGGGTAAGAAATTGAGATAATGTTCAGGTAAAGTCAGCACTTTTAAATCTCAAGGTAAAATGATATAATCAGGTATACACGATCTCTTGAGAACTTTGGGGCTGTCTTACTGATCCAAATTACTCGTTGAGTTCAGCCTAGAACTCCTTGCTTTCGCCGCTGAATTACTATTTAGGGAGTAGAGGTCGGAGTGTGCAAAAACCTAACTGAGCTAGACACGACAAATATTTTTTTCTCTTCATGACTGCCAAGAAGGGCATGTGCAGCTACAATCCATTTGCCGTAAGACCAAATTTTGCTCTTAAGAAATCCCCTTTATTTCTCCAGAATTCTAGCACAACACATATATCAAAGTACGCTGCTCTATTTTTATTGCAAGATAAACACAAGGATTTTCAGAATAACTAAAAAAAATATCATAATGTTTTAAATGCAACAGCTAAAACTGGATCAAGTGTGCCTTTTGGCAAGTTAATTCTAACACTTGGTTCTAAATTTCATAGTTATTAACTTATGATGGTTTTTTGCAGTTCCACCCCCTCAGGAAATACAGCATTAAGTCCTGCCAGACTGTTTGTGTTAAGGGGCCTTGCCTATGGAAACAAAAATTGGAATATATTAGAAGAGGGTGATCTAGGGGAAGAAAAACAACCCCAAAATCAGAAGAAAAATCGGAGAATTCTATTTTTCAGTCATCAGAATTCTGACTAGGTAATAAACCAATATATGCACGTTAGAGATGAAGATGTCATCTCTGCTTTGTAACTGATTAGACAGCTAAGGGAGCAATTACCATTAAAAATGCATTTAAATATTTTTCCAGAGTTTCAAAATTCACTCATAATGTAAATGTAGCCAATCTGCCACTTCACGGGCAACGTTTTAAGGACAATTGCTCAGCAAAATACATAATAAGGAATTTACAAGGTATCAAACTACTCATTAAATAATGTTACACTGTGCAGGAGCTTGTATTCTTCTTAGCTAGGACAGAGTGAGGTTGAATGAGAACCACGCAAACCAAAGCACAACATTTTTTGCCAAGTTAGAATAACACTTACCCTTTTCTTGAGTCTTTCTCGCTCTTTCAGAGAAAGGGTATCAGCTTTTGCAATCACTGGTACAATATTTACTTTGTTGTGTATGGCCTTCATAAACTCAACATCCAGAGGCTTAAGGCTACATTTAAAATAAGGAAAACGTTTAATTGATTTTTAATCGAAATTACCGATTGATTTTCACACCATACAGATCTCTCCTTACACAGAGAGGAAGAATACACCAAATTAATTCCAGCTGTTCTAACAGTTCCTTAAGCAATGGCAATCTGATTCTGAAAATTTAAGTCAACAGGCACAAACCAACTCCCTGAAATAAAATAATTTTTAAAAATGACAGAGAAACACCTACCCATGACCAAATGGTGAAATGAAATAGAAGCAGCAATGAACCCGGTTATCTATGATATGCCTTCTGTTCAAACCACTCTCATCATGCAGATAGCGCTCAAACTGCTCATCAATGTATGAGATTATGGTCTTAAAACTGTAAAACAAATGTGATTCAAGAAATCATGCTCATTCCCAAATAGTCAATAATTTCAGTGATGTTTTAAAGGTAATATTAAAATACCAAGACATCCTGCTGATGGACAAAACTTATTTTACTGGTGCTGCAAGAGTACAAGAGCATAAATCTTGACATTTTACTTGAATTCCAGAATAACAGACTACTATGCCTATTTGGCTTTTTTATATTAAGATAAAATATACATACATATAACACACATCTTCACTTCTACAGCAAATTTCTCTTGGGTTAGTATTTATCTTTTGACTAGTATTAATTATACATACTCAAGACAATCTAAACTTATTGTTCCACATTGATTTAAAAATCACAGAATGGTTTGGGTTGGAAGGGACCTTTAAAGTGGAAGATGGTTTATTTTTCAT
>JAVSBS010021737.1:0-11495 GCA_033124195.1 Coracias cyanogaster
TCAGAGCCCCGGCCAACCTCACCTGCAATGGTGCCAGGGATGGGGCAGCCACCACCTCTCTGGGCAACCTGGGCCACCATCTCACCACTCACAGCATCAAACATTTCTTCCCTCTCTCTACTCTGAATCTCCCTCCTCTTGTTTTAAACCATCACCTCTTGTCCTCTCACACCAGGCCCTACTAAAAGATCTGTCCCCAGCTTTCTTCTGGGCCCCTTTAAGTCCCAAAAGGCTTCAAGAAGGTGTCCCCAGAGCCTTCTCTTCTCCAGGCTGAACAAGTACTAATACACTGACCCCATGCCAGTATCCATAACTTCTGTAAACCCTCACTTGAAATTCATGAGTCATATTGGACCAGTCCACAGACCTTCCTTGGTCCTATTTATGTATTTCAATGCTTTATATACAGAATTCCCCGGGTTTCTGGTAGGCCAGAAGCCTGTAGCCCACCAAGACGTGGCACAGCGCCTGACCCTTGTTTTTCGCTGGCTGTTTCCACAGAGGATAAGCACGGCGAGCGGCGACGGCCGGCACTACTGCTACCCGCACTTCACCTGCGCGGTGGACACAGAAAACATCCGCAGGGTGTTCAACGACTGTCGAGACATCATTCAAAGGATGCACCTCCGCCAGTACGAACTCTTGTGAGGGGGCTCACCGTGGAACCTGTGGTTTTCAATTCTTTGCTCCTTACTCTTTCTCTTGATGCTACCCCCACACAGGGTGGAAGAATATACTATAGAAATCTCTCTTCACTTTGTTTACTTTAATTATTTAACCTTAAAGCTGATTTGAAGCGAGTTTGGGTTGGGTTTGGTTTTTTTTTTTTTCCCTTCATGCTTTTTTGGGACTATTTTGTGCTTTCTTTTTGACATGCCACTTCTTCGTCATTCCACTAAAGCCCTTTGGCTACCTCTGTTCCCTTAGGCTTCGTTTTTTTAACTGAACGTGACCTGCTAAATTTTTTCCAGCGGGTTAACGTCAGCTCAAACTGGTATGTCGGCTGGATGACACTAACGTCATACCGCTAGCCCTCTGTGCGGGGTTCCTTTTGACCATGACATGGAAGAGTACTTGATGGGTTAAAAAAAACAAAAAAAAAAAAAAAAAGAAAAAAAAAAAAGAAAAGATTAATGCACTTTGTATCAGGTTATTAAATACTGTTGAGGAAGTAGACACACAATGTAGCAGCACCACACTATTTATTACTCTGTCACAGTTTTTAGCATTTCGGAGTTGCAGGTCAACTGATAAAGTGACCTCCTCTTTTAAGCCGTGACCGGCACAGGGAGTAGAGTAGAGAACGAGAGGAACGGTGAAGACAAAGCAATTTTTTTCTGGGGTTCTGGAGCCGAGCGTCTCTGCGCACCTCAGGCCTCTGACTTACAGCTACTTTTCGGCCTGTCGCATCTAGGCAGAAAAATTGACCCCCCCGTCACTTGGGTTCTTTGTGCTGTCCACAAATGATCCTTTTCGTTCCGATCATTCTTGGACAACAGTCCTCTCCCCTATATATATATATTTTTTTTTTGTTTTACTGCTGGTTTATTATATTGTACAGACTGTAAAATGTAATATTATTTTGTACAACTTTATTGAAGAAAAATACTTGTAGAAGATCTTTGTGCCTTGATTATGGCTGTACCTGTAAAATGAGCTAAGATGTAAGTATGTTTTTGATTGCGCTGTACAGCTTGATGTCAACCTTACCTGCAGCAGTGACTGGAGGTAAGAACTTTATCTGTAGAGTTTAGGGGTTTTTTTCTGGTTTATATAAAAATGCTCTTTAGTATAAAGATTATAAATTATGCAAATTAACCACTTACCTTTCCAAGTAAGGTATTCCAGTCACCGGATGTTGCAGCAAACATGCCTTTCTCTTTCCAAGCCTCAGCTTTAAAACATTGGAATTCATTGAAAGCGTCCAAATTGCAACCTGGTGTTGTTTCAATGGGAACCAAGGGTTTGTTTTATTTGATTTCCTTTCTATTTAGAAAAAAAGATGTTCGGTAATTCTTCGGTCATTCATAGAACTTCACAATTGCACAGACCGATTGTGAATGTGTAAAAGCACCATTATATAGAGCTCTTCAATCTTTGTACCAACAGCGGCTTTCATTGTGCAAGTAAATAGCGAGAAAGAAGAAAACAAAACACAAAAAAAAGCAACAAAAAGAAAAAAAAAAAAAGGTGTATAAACCCTTGTGTCTGGCCTAAGAGAATTACAAGATGACATTTTTATTTCTCTTTTAATAAAGAGACACATTAGAAAACGGTTTTATTTTAAATATTGTAGAATCAAAACGTGTGAATATTTCTCAGACTTGAATAATTTATGCAAATGACATTCTCAAAACAAGTCGTGGTACAGTACAATATATCAAAAGCAAGAACTGCTGTAGCAATAAGGCATGTCCTTTTTAGTAACTATAACACTGCTTTATATTTTATACATAGGTGTTTTATGTCTGTGACTATAAACTTTTCCTGTGTCCAAGATAACCTGTACAAATGTCTAAAATTACAGTTGCAATAACAGAAACCTAGAGCAGCGTTAGACGTACTTTATAGAGTGTGTGACCACACTTTGGACCGTTCCCCCCCGGCTCCATTTTAAATTGAGGGAGGGATTAAGAGCTAACACGTCCCCCCCACGCTGGCGGATAAATCCGCAGGTTTGATTAACTTCTTCCTCTGAGCAGCGTTGGTAGTTACTAACCCCGACCCCTCATCTTCAGATGAGCTGAGAACTTGTTTCTAGTTGACGATAAACAATCCCCGTTGAGATATTACACTATTATCGTGCCCTCTTCCCAGAAAGGTGTTTATTTTGATACCCGTGGCATTCAAATTTATCCATTGGACGCTGCCCAGAAAGTGAAAAGCTGGGTGGAATAAGCTAATAATAAACAAAATTCCCCGACGCAAAACTTCTCCCACCTCCCAAGCCAAAGCAAGCAGCAGAGCGAGTAACAGAAGCGAAGCCCTTTCCGTAGAACCCCCCCAGCCCAGGAGCGCAGGTTGGAGCTCCCGGCCTCTGCAGGAGCACCGGCGGGAGAGCTGGGCCTGCTGTGAAACAGCCCCTCCGGCTTTCCCGGGGCGGGCGGGGAGAAGGGGCGGCTTTGTCACCTCTTCCCTCCCACGCAGCACGCCACGCCGAGCTCAGATTTTACCTTCTCCAGGCTGGGGGGGGGCTGCGGCCCAGCTCTGCTCCCCACGGAGGAGCCGGTGCCCTCCAAATTGTGACTCTACAATGAGTTAAGAGAACTGGGCGGCCCAGCAGGAATGTAAAATAACGCGCATTCCCAGCCCTGTCTGTCTTTGAGGGCCACGGCATAGGATGATGTTACTGCAGCTGTATTTGACCTTCCTTCTTGCAGAAGATCGGCAACTGGAGGGCCCCTCAGCACACGGAGCTCTGGGATGCAGCAGGGCCCTCTTCTTTTTAAGCTCATCATAGCACATCTTTTTAAAAACAGCAGCTTGAGGTGTCGCCCTAATTTATTGATTTTCTTTCTGAGCAGGTTTCAAGGGTTTATCAGCAAACTGGATCCACGAGCTTCTTCCCGTTGTTGTCTGGTAGACGGTAGCTGCCCGTTGTAGTCAGCTAACAATGTAACGTGTCAGGAACTGGAAGATTCCTTGTCCCAAACCACAGTCCCTTCCATACGACATCCTAAAAAAAAAAAAGTGACGGAGATCCGCCTCTCCCCGTGCTGAGGTATCTAGTTTCTGCCTGACCCTAACAAACACAAGTGCGACTGTAGAAGGGCCACGCAGCAATAAAACAGAGAAACGAGAGTTTCCAGTTTGCAGGACCGAGCCTCCACCAGGGCAAGACACGAGCGCAGATGAGTGATGAGGCTGTAGGATTTACATAATGTACAGTTACACTTTTAATATACGTATTTGATACAAAAACTATAGCAGGAAAAGGACTCGTTTGATTGTCGAATACAGTATTTTTGTACAGCATGAAGCGGTCGTTTCAGTTAATGATTTCTCCTGTCGTAGTCACAGCAGCTGTATAGGACTTGTGTGGTGTGTGTAAGTGCAACCTGCCTTCAGACTAGCGATCCAATTAGGTCCTTTGCTGGCATGAATATAGTCCGATGTTTGACTGTTCTCAGCTTTGGTATTTCAGTGACTGAATGCAGATGTCTGGCTCTTCATACTGCTTTATGCTTACTGATTAAATGCTGAGCAAAATAAAACGGTGGAGTGAGAAGCTGAACATGAGCTAGTATGAGGATGACAAGCAGAGCACCTGCTGCACAGTACACAGCAAAGACTCTGCTCTCAGACGGAAGGAAGCATTTTTGGAGGGAGAAGTCAGTTGGCGTTACGCTGGCCTGGAAGAGAAACGAAGACTGTCACTTTGCTGTTGCCCTGGGTTCTGAATCAGGAGTAAACACCGCGACTGTCACATCTCCCATCTCTAACCTCCCTGTTGGGCGCAGGGGTTGGGGCCGGCTCCCCGCTACCAGCGCCTTCTCCAGGGGGCTGAAGGGGCCGCGCCTCGCGGTGCTGGGCCCCCACTGGACCCGGCACTAGCCCAGAGGCCAATCTTCCCTCCGTCCTACCTAGCGCAGCTAGCCAGGTGGGCTTCTCGCCCAACCTGCCTTCAGGAGCAGCCGGCTTCAGCTGCCGTAAATCCAGCAGGAAGGAGCCTTCCCGGGCCGCAGTCGGGTTTTGTGAAGTGCCCCTTCCCCCCCAGGCCCTCCTCCCACCCCGGTGCACGCTGCAGAAAGCACGGTGGCTAATCCAAATTACAAACGTGACCTTCAACAGCCAGGAACGTCAGTGGGGTTGGGCTTGACTTTGCAGTTCACACTCAAGTTTACAACGGACCGAAGCCGAATGAAACCAGGAGCAAAGACGCTGCAACTTTAATTAGCCAACCTCTTGTTTCGCTGCGAGGATGCACTGTCCAGCGTGTGCCGAGAGCACGTGTAGTTTGAAGGCAGCTACTCTCAGGAATACGGAATGAACAGAACCACTTTCAACAAGAAATATTAACAGTTGCGTAAAATGAATTTTGAAGTTTGGGGTTCTCTGTGTATTATGCAGCCTGAACTCGACAGCGGTAAAAAAAAAATAAAAATAAAAATAGAGGCGAGGTTTACTGCCCCCTCCCCACGTCACAGACTGCTCTGTAAACAGATCGTAGGTTTTGCTCCTTACTCCGAGTTTCTAGTTCTGTTTTATTCTTTTGAACTGGGGAACTAATTGATTTACCTCCGAGGAAATACTGAGCACTGGAACTGCCAGCGAGAGCATAACCCACACTGTATGATGCGAACGGGACGCGAGGAGGCAGAACGCGGGCGCGTGGCAAGCGCCGTCACTGCCTGAAGCGCTGAACGCTCGAGTCTGAAAACCACTGTCACCGGGACAGGAGCTGGATACACGGTCTCCTTTTCAGAGCTGGTAAACCAGCCACGCCAAACCAGTCTTTCTGCTGTTCCGTGCACAATACTGATGATTTTTACAAGTCAAGAGTTTACAACGCAGCCTCTTGGTAGGTAGATGTTTGTACCCAGACGCTGATCGGGTCGTTAAGAGCAGTGCTTTGTACCACCCCGGACACATGGCTCCACAGCTGTACTCGAGTGGGTTGGGCGGGCAGGCAGTTTTTTTATTTTTTTCCATTTTCTTTTTGTTTTTACAGGTAGAATCAGTTCTAAAATATAGCTGACTGCCATGTTGATTTATTTATGAAAGTTATCTGACAAAAATAAAAAAAAAAAAACCACACACAAAACCATTAAAACTCACCATGATGAAACTAGGATTGTTTCTATTCCTCCAACTGAACGACGGGACGCTGATCTCCGGGACGTTCCCCGCGTGCAGCACTTCGCAAGCACTGTGGGTATGGCCGCTGAGAATCAGGCGGGGCTGAAACCACCACAGCAGCTAGAACACGAAAGGGTCAAGCACAAAAGCTGCATCACAACTAAAAAGCAATTGAGCTTAAAACCCTCCTCCTCCTCCTCCTCCTCTTTTTCCTTCTAACAGAAGGAAATTACGGCAATTCTAATATTCTTACAAAGCGTTTTGTATAAACTTCTGCTTTCCAGTAAGACGTGTGTTGGTACTGGAATATCAATCGCGTTTGGCCCCCGTCCAGACACTGGAGTTGGGGTGGTTTTGGCCATATAGATCAGAAAAAACAGAGGTGACAGCTTGCAGTGGACATCCCAGATAGAGCACCTGGGGTCTGGTGCAGCAACGCTGTGTCCTTGTCTAAAGAGAACCTCGCGCTGCCCTTCTTGAGTGGAGACACTGATGCTGAAGGAGACCAGTAGGTCTGTTTTCTTTTTAGGGAGTGCTTTGACTTCGTGTTTTCTTGTGGTTACTAATTCAGCAAAAGCAGCGCTTTCAAAGTGTTGGAAAATAGCTTCTTTTTAGGCTAGTCAGTGATCTACGCGGTTAGATGGAGTACAAAGCGCTGCGGCAGCGCCGTGACCGCCCGTTCAGGCTTCAGAGCGCCGGGGCTCGGGGCCTGTACCTGGGAAACCAGCAGAATCGAGGCCACGATCGCGAGGATCCTCAGGGGAGCGGCTCTAAGAAGCAGCCTCTCCAGGCCTCATTAAAGCTGGAGCAGCTGCGCTCTGTTTGTCTCAGCTGACATCCTTTCCATAATCTTTATAATCCATATATATATTTATAATCCATATATATATGTGTATATATATAAATCTACATACATATTTTATATATATAAATCTACATACATATTTTATATATATAAATCTACACCCATGTCCCCTTCCTTCCCATCCACCACTACTCGGGTCCCCAATAAATCAAACCTTTTGCGATGCTTCTTGGGACAGTACATCGTACTTCTCTTTAAAGGGGATGTTTTTCTCCTCTGGGGGAGCGGAATCTTCCCCACTGCATTCAGCATCACTTTTCCGATGGAGAGGGTAATGCTGGGAGAAATTCAAAGCAAGGAGCGGTCGTTAATGATTCTGGAGCAGTAATAAAGACACTAAAAACACGCCAAGGACCCACCTCTAACACACCTGCAAAAGGATGGGGGCTGAAGCTGGAAGTTTTTCCACGTCGCTGCATCTCATGTCGGAGTGATTCGGTCTCTAGGAATAAAATCAATCCATCCACACTCTCCTCACCGGCACGTACCTCAGGAGTGGGAAGGGGGTGAAACAACAGCGAGGTTTTGAGGGGCTGGGGGATTTTGTCGGTTTGGGGTTTTTGTGAGAAGCAGGCTCAGCTCAGAGTGCAGTGTTGGAACACTGCTTTTGAAGAGCCTCACCTGCGGGTGGACGGGGAAACGCTTTCACTCCCCTTTCCGGATACGCCGTGAACAGGGTTGCGCTCGCTCTGGGGGCGGAAAGCAACCGCAGGATCTCGCTGCACGAACAAGGCGAGAGAGACTGAGGGCAGCCCAGGAGAGACCGCCGGTAGTCTGGCGGTTTTCTCCCCGGGAGCTGGTTTCCTGACCGGCGGCCAAGCAGGGCAGCCACGCTGCCCACCGCGCGCCCAGGCAGCCTGGGACAACGGGAAGGGGAATGGAATGCACGCAGCCATCGGATTTGGTAAATAAGACAATTAAAACATCTCTAGCTATCAAGACAGAACTCCAGTACAACTGGAAAATGAGGGAAGGACTGAAAAAAGCTTGAAGGACACAGCAGCACAATATACATCCACCCAAGTGCAGGGGTCATGATGTATCTTAAGGCAAAGGGAGGGCTGCAGGAGTTCTGCCGGTCCTGGAACGGAGGAAGCGACAGCCCCCGTTTGCTGGCAGCACTGACAAGGACGTTAACGCCGTGAACACAAAGCAACACAGCTCGTAGTTACGTAAAAACGGTGAGAGGCAAATGAGGAGGAGAAAGATTTGCTGACAAGTTGCAAGGTGAACGGGAAGCAGATGATTTTTTTTCAGGAGAGCCTCAGTTACACCCGGAGTATTGCTGCAGTATCGGTGCTCCACTGCAGCGGCCTCCAATCTGGGATGAACTCTTACCTGCTGGGAGCAATTCAGCTTGTGAGAAAGCGCCGCGAGCTTCGCCTCCGAGGAGCGGCAGAGCGCGCAGCCATCACCCTCCATGGCTACGCTGTTCACCAGGACAAAGCTGGAAGACAGCGGGGAGGGCAGGAAAGCAATGGCTCTTCATGAGCACTTAAGGGATAAACTATTTTGTAAAAGGCAAGTGTGCCAAAGCTGGACACAGCTCAACAAAACCGCAAAACAGAACGGCTTCCGAAACGCCGTGCCATAAACGCTCCTTGAGTGCCCGCGCTGCAGCCGTTTCTCCACCTGGGAGGCTCCTTTATCATCCAGCGTTCATGAGGTCGCCCAACACGCCGTATGTGATGCTTCACAACTGCACCTCAAGATTTTTTGTTACAACAGATACTTAAGTGTTACTCTAGTGGAATGTTAGGAGCCCACTAAGCTGAATTCTAAGGGAAAGGAGAACTTGTTTCTCCTCCCCACACATATTTTAGACCTCAAAGACGTGATTTTAGACCTCAGAGATGTGACTTTGGACCTTCGATTTCTTCAGAACCACTGAACAGCAAGAGAGTGCTGTGTTGGCCGGCTGCCCTGAACAAAGTTTCCTACTTTGCAGTCTCTCACATAGAAAATAGGCTTTTATTTGTAATAGAAGATTTCCCTTTGAACCTCTGCCGCAAGATTCGTCCCTGTGTATTCACTTGTTCAGGACTCAAAAGATACATTCCCAGTTGAACTCAGTATGTTTTACAGACACGGATGGGCTGAATGACCCCAGTTAAAAGACACTGGTCAAAACCAGAGGGAAATTAATTTTCTTTAGGCAAATTAAGCTGCTTTTTATACCACAGATTTGTTGTAAAATAGTTTATCTAGGAACGTTTCATTAATACTGCAGCTCGTTTCTGTTCATTGATATGATACTAGAGGTTCCATCTGAAACTAGATGCCAGAATTCTGCTTTCATAACAAAGGGACATGGAGATATTCCTTAAGAACACAGAAACAGAGAGCATGGTGTGGGTGGGAAGGGACCTCTGGAGATCATCTCGTCCAACCCCCTGCTCCAGCAGCTCACCCAGAGCAGGGGGCTCAGGACCGTGTCCAGGTGTGTTTGGAATCTCTCCAGAGAAGGAGACTCCACAACCTCTCTGGGCAGCCTGGGCCAGGCTCCCACACCCTCACACCAAAGGGTTTTCCCTTCAGATATCTGAGCTTTACAGACAAACGACCTCCCACAAACGCTGGAGCAAGCTCTGCTCGCAGCCAAAAGCAGCTTGTGCATTATTCCCCACCCTGGGGAGGAGCTGGGGACAAGCAACCTCTGTGTTCCCAGGTGCCTCCAACAAGGGTTAAGCCCTGCAGACTAAAGAAGTCATGAAAATGAATGAAACTTCACGGGTAAGCACAGAGGGGCTCTGTTTGTGTTTCTCTACTGAATCCTTTTCTTCTGTCAGGTTCACAGCCCTGGGTCATTACCAGCTGCAAGGAAGTAAAAAGGCAAACTGGAGAATTTGATTCTGACGCCACAGTACTTTTCCATTTAAAAGGAAGTGGTTAAAATTCACCTAGCTCAACGTACAGCTTCCGCTCCGTAGCACACTGCGGGTTAGTACAAAGTGCTGCGTGGTTAGCATATCGTAAGCGAGAGAAAGTAAAAATAATTTTTAAAAAGTCTCTAAGCTAAGCATTCCCATACTATTTCATTAGAAATCCCACTTCCAGTTCGCAGTTTTCGTCGCTCTGCTAGCTCAGTAATCACTGCTCTAAACATTGAAAAAAAAACCATGAAATATACTCACTTTATTCCTTTTCGGGTGATTAGCTTCCCTGAAGTAAAGTTGAAAACCTTCTCAAATCGATTCACCTTGTAAGCAGTCATTCTGTGTGACAGAGCAAAACCAGAGCTGAGGTAAGGAAGCGGCACTGACAAATAAACCTCATCCTACCAGGAAAGTTCCAGTTCATTCTCTCTCGGAGGATTTTCATAGAAACAGAGAACGGGTTGGGTGGGAAGGGACCTTTCAAGGTCACCCAGTCCAGCCCCGCTGCACGGGCCCTGTAGCTGTGTTACAGAATCGGCGCCGCATCAGCTGCCTACCCTCAACGCTCTCGGTGTCATACTTTGCAGTCTCACACAGAAAACAGGATTTTATTTGTAATAGAAGAAGATTTCCCTGTAGATTTCAAATCCCCTCAGTCAGTGGGAACTTCACATGTGCCCAGAGAAGCATAAAAGTCACCTGAAACCTCTTCTAGATGTTACTCGCAGGGCGCGTTGTGCCCAGACAGGTTCCTTTCCAGGCCTTGCTCTCAATTCCGCTCCCTTCCAGTTCGGTTAGGCTCAAAAACATGCGTGTAACCACACAGGAGGTCACGCAGACAGACCCAGGCAGCGTCCACACGCTCAGGTCTCGTTCTTGGCGCTTGCACACTCCTTTCACTGACAGAACTTACTCGTAGTGAAATCCAACGTCATGATTCCCAGCGACAACCACGAGCTCAGTAGAAGCGGGATGCCTAAACATTTTCCGAAATCTCCTGACGTCATCTGCCCACGCCTGCATGGGAAAACAGAAATTACGGCTGTTCAACGGTGTCCGAGGGGATCACTAGGACCGGGTTTGTGTGGCAAGGTTTTGGTAGCCGTGGGGCTATGGAGGTGGCTTCTGTGAGAAGCTGCTCAAAGCTTCCCCCATGTCCACGGAGCAAAGGCCAGACAGCTCCAAGACAGAGCTGCCCCTGCCCAAGGCCAAGCCCATCAGCAATGGTGGTGGTGCCTCTGGGAGAACAGATTTAAGAAGGGGAAAAAAACTGCAGCTGGAGAAAGGAGTAAAAATATGTGAGAGAAACAACTGCAGACACCAAGGTCAGCAGAAGGGAGGAGCAGGAGGTGCTCCAGGTGCCAGAGCAGAGATTGCCCTGCAGCCCGTGGGGAAGGCCATGGTGAGGCAGGCTGTCCACTGCAGCCCATGGAGGTTAATGGTGGAGCAGATCTCCACCCGCAGCCCGTGGAGGTCCCCATGCTGGAGCAGGTGGATGCCCAAAGGAGGCTGTGGCCCCAGGCGAAGCCTGTGCTGGAGCAGGTTTGCTGGCAGGACTTGTGCCCCCGTGGAAGGAACCCACACTGAGTTCCTGAAGGACTACACCCCATGGAAGGGAACCACGCTGGAGCAGTTTGTGGAGGACTGTCTCCAGTGGGAGGACCCCAGGCTGGAGAAGGGGAAGAGTGTGAGGAGTCCTTCCCCTGAGGAAGAAGGAGCAGCAGAGACAACATGTGATGAACTGACCACAGCCCCCATTCCCCGTCCCCTGCACTGCTCAGGGATGAGGCAGAGAAGAACAAGAGTAAAGGCAAGCCCAGGAAGCAGGGAGGGGTGGGGTATTTCTCATTACCTTTCTCTGATTTGATTGGTAATAAATGTAATTTATTTCTCCACATCAAGTCCGTTTTGCCCGTGACGGTCACTGCTGAGTGATCTCTCCCTGCCCTTATCTC
>JAVSBS010021738.1:0-45897 GCA_033124195.1 Coracias cyanogaster
GCTTGGTTACATATCAGTGTAGTGCAGGCTGGGTGCTGTCCTTGAAGATATGGGTCAGTTCAGATGGTTACATACCTGTAATTAGCACTGCACAAGCTAAACTGGGGCCTTACAGGACTCTTTCCTCAGGCCAACCTGCTGTATGAGTGAGGAGGCACCAGTTGCTGCTTAGCCCAACCATCCAGTTACATACAATGATGTTCATAGGTGTAAAATAAACACTCAGGCAAGCTTCCTCTCTCAGTAATAGTTACTAACTTCCCAGTTCACTAAGAGTTGGTCTCCACCAACCATGTACATCTGAAGTACTAAACTGGGTGTGGTTTGCACACAAGTCTGTGTGTGGATACTTGTTTTATCAGCCCTATGTTTGTATCCCATTCAGTCTCATCCATGGAAAGGGTCAGTGAGACCTGGTATCTGTGGAGACAAGCAAAAAAAAAGGTATTTTGTCAGTTCTCTTCCTATGTTCTGTCATTTGCAGAAACAAGGACCATTTCAGTTTGGATCAAAGGCAAAAGTCACTGTACTGAGGTAGGTGCTGGCTTCTCCACTGGCTGAACACAGGACTCCAGCTGGGGACACCTAGTCATGGTCCTTTCTGAGACAACCCTCTCTGCAAGGGAAAGGTGAGGAGAGGGGAGAGGGCTGCTTGACTAAAGAATGCCTGTAAGGGGAAAACCCCCTTTCCAGTATCTGAGAAAAAAAACACCAGTGAATGAAACTATATTAGGATAGGGGGTACACGAATTGAGAGCATGTGAGGATGGTGACTTCTGTACAACCTGTGAAGACCTGAGAGCAGACACCTGAGCAGGCTGGGCACATACATCCTGGTCAGAGCAGGCAGGTGATGCAATAGGGCATCTCTGCATGGCAGAGCCTGATGTGGCACAGACACAGCAAGCAGCATACTGTTGCCATTAACAGACACCTCTGAGGACAATGTGGCCATCACGATCTATGACACTGCATAAAACCAGTAGCAGCAAGTGTCTGCTTCTTTCATGCTGCTTCACACCTCTGGTGGCCTTTGTGCCCTTCTGGGTAAGTTGGCTGTAGCAATCACAGTCTTTGTATGATGTTTTTAAAAGTTATGAAATTGTGGAGTTCTCCTGTAGAGAGTACAGGAGAATGAAAAACTGCAGAGCTCCAAGACAGAAGGAGCAAAAGTAAATTCAGTGCAATAGAGGTCCATTTTCTGAAGACATTAAACTGTTTTAGGACTACAGTAGTAAATGAACACACCCTTTTTATTACTGAGGCAACCAAAGTGGGAAGAATGGAAACAGCCTGTTATAGGTAAAGCCAAATGAGATGTTGCCTAGTAACTCTCAGTAGGGAAGCATTTAAAACCAGCCAGTTTAGTGAAGCTGATGTTCTGTCTCAGAGATTATTTTCTCTGGAAAAAAAAATGAAAGAAAGAAAGCTCAATTTAACAAACATACAATTTATTTTCCTGTTACAGCAAACCATGGTGACAATGCTTGGAAGAATACAGAAGTATTTACAAACTTGTACAAGGAAGAACAGACAAGGCGTGTCTTCAACAAAAGCATCACTTTACTGAACATTTTTTTCAATGCTGATTTTTTTCTCCCAAATACAGTAAATTTCATATACATTTTTATTTTCAGGTTCTGAAATACACAAGTAATAACTGAAGCCTGGAGATATTACACCAATTGTTACATTATTATAATATTATTTTTATAAAAAATACTTCAGCTCTGCTATTGGACACAGAATAAAAGTCACTGATTTAAAAGAAGAAAGACTGTGTCTCCACTGGTTCCATTGCCTGGAATAGTTTTAATTAGGCCCTCCTTTAGGACTTTACTTTTATGGGTTCATGGAAAAGTCACTTGGCTTGGGTAGAGGTCTCTCAGATCAGGGGGGAAGAAATCACTCAAAACTTATTTGGAGCTTCATGTTATTTTTGCTTCCCTTTAGAAGGATATGATGATTTTGCAGAAGTAAAAGCTTTGGCATGATCAGCCACGGACATCTGTATTCCTGGGTGCCACAAGTACTGTTCAGCATGGGCAAAGTCAGGTTCAGGAGAGCACTTCATTTCAGCAGCCTCAAAACAGTTAATGATGATAGTTTTGAATGTAAACTATTGCATAGGGTTTTTTTTAATTAAAAAAATATAAAAAGCAGATCAACGCTTACTTCACAGTAACCATGCAAAAGCAGACTGCCAAAGAGTTACCACAAAAATATGTATTTTATCTACAGTGATAATAGCTGGAAAGCAAAGCTGCAATGGCATAAGTACTAAAATTTGAGTTCTATAATAAAAGCGTGAGGGTTTTTCACAAGCCTGTTGTACGAGCAGTGAAAGGATGTTCTGTAAGCCACTTCTCATTGACCAGAGCCTGGTTTGAAGTTTAATGAAACACTGTTGATACAGAACCTCTGCCCAGAAGGTGTGGGACCATCATCAAATACATGGCCTAGATGGGCATCACACTGCAACAGAAATTATGTACCATTATTACCTTTGCAATTATGGACCAACATTATGCTTGTACCTACTGTGCTATCGTGAATTAAGAACCTTGTATGATGAATTTACTGTTGAGCTGGGTGGGTGGGAGTAATCACCTCTTGCCAGTGGGTAAATATGTGTCCCCAAACAAGCAGATCCCAGAAGAGGAAGTTGAAAGGTTCTACTGCCAGAAAGCATAGGAAATAAATGAGAGGATCTAGACATCTCAAAATATAATCAAAATTTCAAGTTAACTGAGACAGTCACTGGAGGTCCTTCTGTGGTCCTTCTGATAGAAAAAAATTAGACTCAGAATAGCAATCAGTGGCTCATTATAAAATTAGAAGGTTGTCTTCAGCCGGGGTTCTTGAAAGGTGATTGCTGGATATTACTGCAAACATGAACTCTACGATGATAATGGACTGCAGCAAATGCTTGTTATGTTTGTGGGTAATACCTAATCCTTCTAGAAGGGGCTGCAAGCACACTGGAGGACAGTATTAGCAGCATACATGCATGTTTGGAAAAACAGACACACAAAAATCTCCAAAAGCCCAAGATGCAATTCATAAAACTCAATTGCATACTTTTATACTGTAACAAAAGTAATAAGCAGCATGGATTTAGGGTTGGGAAGAAATGGTTAGAGGTGGCAGCTCTTTGGAAAGGACCTGGGTATTACAGCAGTCCCCAAACAAATATGGGTCACGGGCTGTGGAAAGGTAAAGGTGTAAGGGCAGGAACATTGTCTGTAACACACCTAAACAGCCTCTAATCGCTGATGCAAGCTAGACCCAGCTGCTGCACTATGTCCAGCTTTGCACTGTACTTCAGGAAGGAAAAGGATCAATTAGAAGCCAGGATCAATTAGAGCCACAAGATGATGAGTGCTCTGAAAAAAACTGTGTAAAAACAAACAGTTGAAGGATATGGCCCTTCCCAGTCTAGGAAAGAGATGACTGAGGGAGTAAAAATAGCTACCCAAAATAGAAGGGTGGCTTCTGTGAGGTAAGAGAACCCACAGAATATAGCTGTGAAGATGTGGATCACCACCACTGCTGTGCAGGGCAAATAGAAATAAGCTTCAACTGCTGCAAAGCAAACAGCATCTTCCCCAGTGTCTAGCCAACAGTAGAAAGACATAAAGGTTACAGCTCATTACCCAGTGCCACCTAGTATTATGCAGTCTCCATCACTGCATAGAACTTAATAAGAACAGATTCAGGAAACATTTATCAGGACTGAACAAGGAAGAACTGCCTCTGTGATGGGGCAAACGTGTAGACTAAATCTCTGAGTCCCTTCTACTGTCTGTTGTCATATCCTACTGTTCACCTGAGGTCCTCTGAACAAATTTTCTGTCTAAACTCCAGTCCTTGGCTATACTTGCACAACTGCTCCCTCCAGTCACATAATTTCTTACATCCCAAACTGACTGCTTGTATTTGATGCTTTGAACTCTACTTACATGTTTCATACCAAGAAGTGAGTCAGAATTGTTCCAGTGACACTGTAATTCTCACTGCTGTATTTAGGTAGATTTATTGATCAGCACAAAGGAAACACATTAGGATTTGTGTCTTTGGGTATCATCTACAAAATAAACATACCTGTTTGCAGACGACTTCAGTTCTAGCTGATCCCAAGGAGTTATCTGGTCGTCTCACAATATTGGTATTACTTTCATCTCTGCCACAAGTACCGTAAGCCTCAGAAAATGATGGCCATCCAGTTCCAGAATTGTACTTCTTTTCTGAGCTATAGGGGAAACCAGATCTTCTTGTTAATTAATAACAGAGATGTTACTAAAAAAGCCAGATTTTAACAAGAGCAATGGCTTTTTTTTTTTCCTGATCCCTGTCTTGTACTACTATTAATAATAATAATCACAGTAGAAGTTTTATCGCTGTAATCAAACTGTGCTGGAAGCTCTCTTCCAAAAGGAATTCTTGATGAGCCCACAACAGGAGCTTTTGCCTCACCATTTCTGTTTCACTGACATGTTGGCATTTTATAAAGCTTGAAAAAAGTTTTTTCCAACAACTGAGCACATTGTTTAGCTGAATTACACCTGTAAAGTGCAGTTGGAAGCCTGGCC
This sequence comes from Coracias cyanogaster, assembly GCA_033124195.1. Taxonomy (NCBI): domain Eukaryota; kingdom Metazoa; phylum Chordata; class Aves; order Coraciiformes; family Coraciidae; genus Coracias; species Coracias cyanogaster. The sequence continues at coordinate 4,593 of JAVSBS010021738.1, forward strand.
CAACACAGCACAACCTCAGCTAAGAGAGTTTACAAGAAGAAACCAAGTATGGAAAATGGCTGGGTTGGCCCACCGGACCAGGCTCACACCTGATGATGGCTTCAGCTTGCAGTCAGCCATCAAACAGGTTTGGAAAATCAAATAGAGCCTTGCTCAAACCATCGATCAAACTATGACAAATGCTCACAGCACAAAGATCTATTTTTCTCAAGAGATAATTGCAGTCATCAGACACAGTACTACAGACTGGCAGCTTGTGGGTGCCTCCTGTTAACATCCAGGATTACCAACCCCGTTTAGTTGCATGTTAAAACCTAGAGCACACTGGAAAATATGATCAGAAAATATTTTTAGGATTTATCATACAGAAATGAGATAATCCCTCCTATTTAAAGTTGTACAAATTGTGACAGCAATAAATACTTTCTCCTAGCAAAGAGTGACCTAGTGTGAGTTACTGTGAGAAGTTAAGATAGACTCACGTTTATCACGTCTAGGCTAAGAGGTCTGGAGACCCACCACAATCCCCATGATTTCCCATGTTTTAGCCCAGTTTCACAAACCCAATGCTCTTACTGGCATCTAGTGGTGGATGGAGAAACCAACACCAGCAGCAGCTGTTCTGTGATCAAGGGGATTAGTCCATTAGTCAATATAGAATTTAAAGTGAAATATCGAGTATATAATGTATATTATGGTGGGATATTAATACAGTGAAGAAAAATATGAAAATCTTACTTGTGGTGCCTTTTAGAAAGACAAAACGAACCAGGTGATCGAAAAGCATAAAAAATCCAACCCAAAGAGCAGTGCATACTGCAGCCTGTGTTTTATAATTAATTGTACAGAGCTGTCTTTGAACAACTGTGGAAATAAAAGAGGATTTGCAAACACAGATTAACCAAAGGCTATTTTTTGTGCAGGCTGTTGCTCAGTCCTTTACATCAATCCATGAAGACCTATGAGAAATGCTCTTCTCCTACCTCCTCCCCTCCATAAAAATGGGGAGAAATAGGACACAGCACAGAAGCAGGCTGCACTGAAGCAAATAGTTTTTGCAGGCTCTGAGACTCTGCATTTGTAAGAGAAGGTATTTAAGGCTCCAGACCAATTTCTTCATAGCCAAAGAGGGCTCCCTGCCTTCTCTGCTACAAAACCACACGAACACTGTGCCTACCAGCCACAGAGTCCCAAAGAATAGCCTGAGGGAACACAAATGTCCATGCATGACTTCTGAGTTTCCCTGACATATACTTGTTCTATTTCTTTTTTTTTACTTTTGAAATATTTCAGTCAGAACTCTTAGTATTTTGTCACAGAGATGCTTCTCCTTATTCATACTTAAATACAAGGATCCTCTCTGAAACCATGTAGCGTCAAGGAAGGTCTTCAATGCTACGTGGGTTTTGCATCTGACCCTGACTGGCTTCGTCCCTCACATGCCATTCACAATACTTGAGTTTATTGTAGATGTTTTCCACTGCTCAAGGATCAATCTTTTGAGCTGTTGAACTAGCTCTCAACAGAAATGGTCTCTGTGTGGTTTTACTAACAGTAATATCACTTAGATTCCTTAATAGAAACATTTTAGTACCCCAAAATATTGCTGTTCAAGATCCTATATGTCCTTTGATGTATTTCACCACTTAATTTATGGATAAATGGACTTTCCCTAAACACATGCATTAGATTAGCCTTCAACACACCATTCCCACAGCACATGTCATTTACTTTGATCCCTATTTCAGTTGTCCTGGATGGAATACAGATAATTCTAAAATTCTTTTTGCTGTATGAATCTCAGCTGTAGGCTTATGGTTTGCTGAAGATCTGAGATTTTATTAAAGCACCACAATTTGCTATCTATAAAGGTTAGGGGTTTGTTCCATGTATTTCCAGCTCTTTAAAATGACTGTTTGGCATCAGAAGGTAATAAATGCTGGTATAAATGTCTACACACATGTATACTTTGAAAGAAGGGAGGAAATGCTTCATGTTTACCTCTAGCTAATGATATAATGCATTTGAAAAAGAAAGTACACTTTTAATCCAGTAACAAATGATTAATTTCTTATAAAAAACAAATTTTTCCTCCTTTTTAGTGTCCTGCACAATGTAACGCATTCATAAAAAATATATTTTCAGACCATTTTGCACATTTAATCATTTTCAATTTTCTTGAAAGGTTTTTTTTCTGTAAGTTTGTTTGGTTGTTTGTTTTGGTTTTTTAATTCCCTGTATCCGTTTATGAGGCCCAGCATTATTTTATGCTTTAAGCAAAAGTAGTTATATTCTCTGAGAGCTGGATACTGCAAAAAGTAGCATGACTGTTTTGTTATTAGTTTAGCAGCAGAAGCAATTCCCTCCAGTGCTCACCTCTCTTCATGTTGGCCTGTCAATACCTATTGTCTAATATAAAGGATGCTTAAATTGAAGGAACCAAAGGATCTCTTCCACAGCTTAGTAATTTAAAATTCCTCTAATTTATCTGAATTTTCCAAAGGTATTTTTAAGTTTTGTATTTGTCGTGAGAATATTCTGCAATGCTGCACTAACTTCTGAAATAATTTATTTAAGAGTGTTTATTAGCAACCTCTACAGATAAGGATACATTTAATCAAATGTTCATTTGCACAATAGTTTTCTGTACTTGGCCACAGAAAAACTAACTGTTCACAATTATCAGCCTCCTATTTTAAAATTTAATTGCTTAGTTTAGGTTTATTTTTAAACACAGCTGTTACATTTTTCCCTCTCTCTTGCTATCCAAATCTCTTGTTCTTCAGCTTCCCATTTGAAGTCCTGATCTGTGAGGCATCCTTTAAAGTCTTCATAAAAACAGGCATATTAGCCATATATTCCATTGAGCTCGCAGTTGGGAATATATAAAGGCTATTTTCTAGATAAAAAACGACGAACTGTCTTTTCTGGTTCAGTTACAGAGAACAGAACACCCTCTGCACATCCTACTCCAAGGCACTCTGTTTCCTTTTACTCAGACTTTAATGAAATTGCAGAATGCGTAGTATTGTAAAGAGCACAGAGGTTAATAGCACAGTCGTTCACAGCCAGGTTTTAAAAAGTAGATGTAACCAAAAAGGCAAAACCAGTGGAATTTAATTTAGGGAACAAGAAAGAGATGGGGGTGAAGAGGAGGTCTCAGCTCCAGTATGAGGAACCCAGCAGTAAGAACATAACAACAGCTACACTAAGGTGGACCAAAGGTCTCTCCAGCCCAGTAGCATGAGTGGCAGAAGATGACAATGGAAGAGCACAAGAACAGAGCAAACATACAGTGATACTCACACATAAATACATGTATTTTGGGGCAGTTTGTGGCTTAGGGACCTCTTAAACAGAGAATTATTATCAAGCAAAAAGGACAGTGTGTATGGCAGGAGAAAAAGGCAGACCCTAATGTAGCAACTACTGTCTGCTGGCCACTGAAGACCCTCATATGGTCAAGAAAACGGCATACCATCTACCTGTTTCACCACAGCTATCCTGGAAATCTTATACATAGCACTCTGGCATCAAAAGATTTTCTTCTGACCTACACTTTCCATTTCTCTCATGAAAAGACACTGCCCCTCCTGCCACAGTTAGGACATTTTAAGGATACTGTGAAATCTAAAGGATGTTACCTGAACAGTGGAGCGTTGCAGCACACACAGCAGTATATTCCCGATTCTGTGTTATTCAGATAGATCCCACTAAATGGCTTTTAAAAAAGGAAGTAAAAAAGAGAAGTTAATAATGCAGGTCTTTAAAAGCTCACCATCTGGAACAAGCATGTAGGAATCAGATTCAAAACAGGAGAAAAACCATAAAAAGAAGGCTTCACAGGGGGGCTTTGAAGAACAAACATTAGCAGCCTAAAGAAATGAAGGGGAGGATGCCTTTGGATTAATAGCGAAGACTACCCCCTGCCCCTAGAAACTTTGAGACTAGTCAGATGCATAAATCATCCAGGTACCAGGGCTGGAGTCATGATCTCCAAGGGTCTTGTGAAATGTGCAGGATCCCAAAGATCAGGGCTCTGCTATGGAGTGCCACAACTTCAAAGTGGCTCTACAAAGGGACTTTCCTCCACCCACCCTGCATGGTCTAGAACTGGGATCCTTATGTCACAGATAAGGATTTGGGCACGGTTCGCAGGATTTAATCCCATGGTACGTGCTGCTCACGCACAGAAGCCCTAGCTCTGCGCTAGGAATGCTGGCACTCCACCCACAATGCTACACGGCCTCCATCACAGAAGGAAGCAAAGCACTGGGACAAGGTGGGTGGGTGGGTGATGTGGCGCATGAGGGATAACTCAGCCCCTGAATGGAGGGCTATATATGAGATTTCCATGGCTAAGCTACATGCAGTTAAAAAAAGGAGACTACCAGACAGAGTATGATCTTCTCCCTCCTCTCTGGAGAGGCCTCCACTATTGCCACACAGATGGCTAAGCTGGCAGTATAGTATCCCAGAAAAAAACTCCAAAATATTAAAAGAATGCAGAATGTTTTCTCATCTGCAAACTACCCTGGGGCAGAACAAAATCCAGCTGGTTCAGTAAGCTGAGTCTAACTCTCATCCACAGGAAGGCAGGGGAAAACCTGCAAAGCAACTGAGTTGCGACAGCTCATCAAAGCCAGCAGGCAGGGGTGGTGGCTCAGGCTTAGACAGAGTTAGTGCTTTTGCTTACCGGTTCGGTTCCTTTTTCTCTTGTAACGTAGAATTGCTCTGGAGTCAGTTTTTTTCCCCAGTCTGTAGCAACAGTTGCTTCAGCTTGTTTAGTCAGAGAGCCTCTATCTTCAATTAGATAAAGATAATTTGTATTATTTTAAATACCATTTTGACTTAGACTCAGTTGATGTTTTCCATCATCACCTCAATTCTCCCAAAGTTTCTATGGGTACTGATGGAGCACAGGAGGGCAGTTAGGGACATAAGAGCAGGGGCGAGTGCAGGACTTTGCATCTGCTTTCCATTCTGTGTGCTACATACAGAGAGCAGCTCCAGCACACCACTTGGGAAGGCTCTGAATGGAAATGGGCACCAATGACTGCAGGTACCGCTAGCTCTCCCAGCGCAGCCCTCTGTGCTGGCTTAGGATAACTGCTGGTCTGCTGATGCTCCTTCCTCATCCCTGAGTATCACTAAAAGGATTGGGAGTTTCCTTCTTGGAAACCCTCAGAAACCAGAACTAATGCTCATTTATGCACTATTAAAGACTAGCACCTTCCACGGGCCTCAGTGAAAAGCAGTGCTAAGAAGGAGCACTGGAAGAAAGCAAAACCTACAACCTAAGAGAAATGGGGCCATAGTTAAGTGAGCGGCAGACCACAGGAGAGCAGAAGTCACCCATCATGGAGGGGAAAATGAATTTGAAAATTAGTTTCACTGTAAACCCCACAGTTTACCCTGCCAGTCCAAGAGAAATACCGACGGCAGGCTGACTTTGCCCTTTCCAACCGGCTACAGGACACCGGGCACCGGGGATGCCCTCCCCTTTGCAGGGGGGCTCCTGCCCTTTCCCCCCCGCCCCGCTCCCCGTGCTGCCGGCGGGGGGTACCTGTGCTGCTGCGGGCAACGCGGGCGCAGCCGCCGGCGGAGCTCCGCGGAGGGGAGCGGAGGAGGAGGAGGCGGCTCCCGAGCATCCTCCGGAGCAGCAGAGCCGCCATATCGGCGGGGCGCCCGTCTAAATGTTGCAGCGGAGAACATCCAACACAGCGTATGATCGGTACCATAGTTGTAATAAAATCTTCTGCTCAGGTTCACAAAGCCGTGCACCAAAAGACGGATAGCAGCAAGGCTCATAGATGATTGTATTTGCTGTCTGCGGCAGCAGGGGAGAGGGAGGCACACAGTTGATTAATGGCTTTGTCTTGTATAACAACACATGGTGAAGTGAAGCCAGAGTACCTCAATAAAAATCCTGGAGATGGGATGCCTGTGAGTCCTCAGGACCGTGATCCAGGAAGGTAGGAGAACAGTGCTGCTGGGCAGGGAGGAGAAGGCTTTGCTGAGGCTCTCAGTGCTGGCAGAGGGCAGCTGTCAGCAGGACAACATTCTCCCATGTTCAGCCATTTCAGGAAGTGAAGATCATAGAAAGATCTTTCCAGCCCCCTTCTATCTCTCTCCTATGGTATCTTTTCTCAGTCATTTAGCCAGGGTTTAATAGGGGTTTGAACATTCAGGGAGCCTTTGGAGAGCAGAGACCAAATTTGACACTCACATAGTTCTGGCAAATGGCTTAGGGCTGGAAAGTGGTGGCAGACGATGGTTTTGCTCCCAGGGCTCACTGCCTCTGTCTCCAGCTCAACTGTGGAAGAGAGGCATTTTCTTCCCATTCCTGGCCTTGATCTCAGTCTGTGTTTGCTGCTGAGGGTGATAGGTAATCAATGGAGTTCTCCCTGAAGTATCTGGTAAATAAAGGAGGGTAAGAGAAAGTGATTAGTCCTGAAACTTGCATGTTTTAATGTAATTGACATTGATTTAACTGGTACTTTTTTTAAAGACAAGATTCAATAAAAAATGAACCACCAACATCTTCCTTGAAGCTCTCTGTTACTGGTACGATCCCCAAATACAGCAGTTTCAAGGCAGTGGGAACAGAACCAACACAAGTCCATTGCTGTGCCACCTTCCTCAGGCTGGAAGAGAGGAGCGAGTGCCTGGGCCACGCACCCAGGGGAGCAGCAGGAGCAGAAAGAGCAGAAGACATTAGGCTCATCAGCCCTGGCCTTGTCATCCTCTGTTATCCAGTTCATTGCAAGCCGCTTCTTGGTTAAAATGAGCACAATGGTGGAATAGAAAGATCCTGTTTATCCCAACAGCCATGATCCGCATTTGTGGTGTTGCACCAGAAGATCATAGGCTCCATTTTTCTCTCCAACAGAAGCCTGACCTGCAGTCCTCCGAACTGGCATGACAGGTCTTCCTGAAGCAGAAAACAAAGCAGATTTTTCAGATCTTCAGTGTTGAAAAACCAAATCATTGTCCTGTCATGCCTGTAATATTGCCTCCCATGGTTACAGCACATACCAAGCTTCGTAGCTAGGCAGAGAGCCGGCCTGCATTTCTCCCCATAGACTGTTATAAAAGCCAATTAGGCTGTTACTTAATTTTCCTCCTTTTTTTCTCCCTTATGTGCAAGGGGAAGCAGTTAAAAGTCTCCCTTAGCTACATTATGTAAATTTTCAAGTAAATTCATCCTGAATTCTAATTCAGCAGGTTTATTGTTAAAAGTGTCGCCTAACTCCAGCGCATACACAAGCTGCATCCAGGGAAGGGTCACTCATCAAAAGCACAATGTGTTACTAGATGTGTGTAGATGCGGGAGAAGCTCCTCAGCTCCTCCTGTAATGTCTCTTTGGGCTGAGGCAGCAGCAGCAGCACGTGTGTAGGTGGGTGAGGGCAAGAGTAGGAGGGAAGTGGTCGTGGTCCAGACTACCCTGCCAATATTTATTTGGGCACTAACTGCTTCCCAGCCCAGGCTCTGTCTTGACTGACAGCTTTGGGGACAAGCAGAGCATCACATAATGCCTACGCAGGCAGATACTGAGCTGTCAGCCAGGGAGGAGTGAGGTGCAGAAATCAAATGAACCCCGTTCAAATTCAAACCTCTGCTTAAGCAGCTTTTGTTAATAAAGCCCCTTGACATTACATTACTGTACTATGTACAGAAGAAAACACTGAAATAGCCGTGCTTTTATTTTATGTGCATTCATATGCAATCCGTTCTCCTCTGCTGTTTTTGTCACACCTAATGTACGTCTCCTCCTATGGGATGTTCCCATTGAAACATATGGGAGCTCAGCATACAGGAATTTGGCTTGGACCTGTCATATGTAGAGTGCCCAGGTCCCTGGAGAATGAAGAAAAGAGGACCAGCATGAGCACTTTGGCAGGTAGGTTGTTATCTGTGGAGGGCTCCATTTTCACTACAGAAACCCTCACTGCTCTTGTAGGAGGTGATAGCAGAACTCCGCATCCTTCCTCTGCAGGGTACAGAGCTAATTTCTAGCTGCTCAGGTGTGATGAAACTCTGAGCTCCTGGTACATGGAGATGCTCTTTCCACATAGAAATGCTAACCAATGACATGCGGTAGTGCTCCAGTGCTGAATTCCAGTGACAGAAAAGGGGTTTCAGCAAAAGATATTAGTAGCAGAAGTGCCAAAGCATCTTGGAAAAGGGTAGTGCTGGTTTCCAGAGGCACAGAGAGAACTGGCTGCATATATGAACCTCCCTGAAGCTGACTCACAGATTCTGCTGAGATTTGTTTGTGGAGTAGCCTGATGTAATTCAAATCAAAGATGTAATCATAAATAAGGAGCACACAATTTCTTGCCTTCTTTGCTTTACAGTTTAATATCCCTTTTTGCTAATCATAAATGATATGACACCTAATTATCTTGACTTCTGTTTTTAGAAAAAATAGGTCATATTTGTGGACTATCTTAAGCAGAAGCCTTCTGCTGGAGTCTCAAGAACAAAATTTGAATAGAACAGAACAGGACCTAACAGAATAGTTCCCGTTGGACCACTGTGACAAATGCTTTGAGTTGGATTAGACCAAATGCCCTCCATAGGTCCTGTCCAGCATAAATTATTATAGGATTCTAAATGCTTTGAAAAATTTCTTGCAAAATGAGAGGAAACTTGAATTCAAAGTTAAATGCATATTTTGCAATCACTCCTTGATAGAAAACTCTGCAATCAGGCCACCTGTTCAGCTAAATTTCATCCACTTTGAAAAGTAGACATGCACCCTGGGATGGACTGTTTCCTTGGTTTGCCCCTTGCATCCCCTATATCGTACCATCTAAGCTTCTTGAGCCAGCCACATAGACAGTAATAATACATTCCTCAAACTTGTGTGTGATTTCTTATCCTTTGTACCTCAAGGTAGGGAAGAACTGGAATGGTTCTTCTTCCACCCAGTACCCAAAGCCTGAACAAAGCATTGAATAAACAGTTATTTGGCAGAAACCACCATAGCAGCAGCTTTTTGTAGGTTATCTTAATGGATTTATCACCCTGAACTAAGCCCTGACCATCTGTTCTATCCTGTAATTACAAATGCAGAAAAACCTAATTCACAATTGCATCATAAAAAGGTAAAATATAAATGATTTAATAGTAGGTTATGTCATGCTTCACACTCTGATTGGGGGAAATTGCTTTTCCTTCAATAAACTGACTTCCCTGATAACAGAATTTGCCTCTTTCCCAGCTAATGGGAATTCCTGAGGAGTAGGACTCACCAGAACAGGTTTTATGCTCATTCGTCTTAGATGTATTTTTAATTTGGGATGCCTCTAAGTGCAGTTATGAAGCATCTTTCCTTCTTTCTTAGACGAGCTCCAGAAGATTTATTTTTAATGCATTTTCCAATCAGGGAAAGCACAAAATCACCCCCTAATTCTGTATTTTCTCCATCTGTCTTCTGCTGTGATGCAGGCATGTCTGGTAGAGTCGCCCACTGTTTTGTGCTGGTAACTCATCTTCACTGCAATGCTCTTGGTTTAGAAGATAAATAGAAAGCAGAGGGATGAATGTGCATGCCCTGCTTCTTTTGAATTACCTTAAGTTCTTTTGTACTGCCACTGTCCAAGCCACCAGTGGCAGTAATGGTTTAGCTGGGAGTTCAAGTTCTGATTCACTTCTGTGGGTGAGGTCTCCTGGCAGCATCTGTCCTCTATCCTCTGAAAATCTTATACTAGAAAATGGATGCAAGTTAAGTTAAGTCAAGTCAAGTCAAGTTAAGAAGCCAAGAAGTAATATCTGTCCTCTGTATTTTTTATGGGGTACGTTATCCTGCCACTAGCACCTCTTCCCAGTGTGAAGCATTGTGCCTTGGGTCAGCAGAGCTTTCAGCAGCCCTAAAGGCTGTGGTGGCACTTGAACACACTGTCAGCTCCCTGCAAGAGATACTTGCCTCCGGACAGGGAGGAAGGGCTTACCTCTTGATTTCACTTGGATAAGAATTACAGGGTGAAGTGGGTAGATGGGGGGGTGGGCGGAGTGGAATCTCAAAATTAATTTGGCGTATGTGTTTGGGAGGCTTTCTGTTTTTTTTTTTTTCCCCTAGTTATCTAAAACCAGACTGTGATTTTCTGAAATGCCTATGTTATTTGACAAATAAGAAACGTGTAGTAAGGTGGAAGCAGTGCAAGAGATAACTCTAATTCAAAAAAATTGTCCAGGGGCTTCACAGTTGTACAGTGTGCAGTTCTGCTTTGCCTAATGTGACTTGGCTGCCTTAAACTCATTCTTTTAGCAGTACTTCAAGATTTGGTTATAATCCTTGGTCTTCAGCACCTCCATATCTGTTGGGAAAACTAGCATTCTGTTCTCAAGGCACAAGATGGTTTTTCATGTCATGAAAATGGAGTGCCCAGTGACAGTCTGACCCAGCAGTCCCTGCTCCCACAGGAACCGGAGCTGGGGTTTCCTTTCCAGGGCACATCTGAGCAAATCTAGGCTGAACAAAACTTCCATTCTGCCTTCAGGTGATGTAAGGACTGGCCAGATCTGCAGGGACAGCTACCTCTGTGGGAACTTTAGGTTAGGGGCCTTTTTAAAGACAGAGTGTACTGGGTCGATGCTGCTGCTGCAAATGTTTTGGTCTGTATTTTCTATGTAGGAAGAGAGGAGAAAGGATCAGAGCAGGCTCTAGGTTTTACACAGACTTCTTGTTTCCACACCAGACTGCCATTCATCTAGCAAGACAAAATACTGGTATTGCTAGCATGTTCGTTAGCCTGCATTGCTTTAATTTTTGAGTAGCAAGTGAAAATGCCTTCCCAGCATACCTAATGTTCAGTGGCATTTCAGTACCAAAACTGAGAACAGACCTGACTAATATCAGTGCTCCTGTTTGCTGCTCTATTTCTGTGATCAGCAAACACGTGGCAAGTGGCAACAACACACCAAATTAGTGGTGGCCCCTTTCTTATCCCTTTTCTATCCCATGGTAACAAAAGCTGCAGACTAATCCCTGTGTAAATAACTGCATATCTCTGGCCAGAGATTTTGCTCTGAAGAAGGCATCCTGACCACCAGAGCAGTGTTCTCTTTGGCACACATAACACTGCATCCTGAACTCACCCCTCATTTCATGTCATTTATGTTTTAGAAGCATACCACATGCTACATGGTGCTTGGCTTGGGGAAACTGCCGTGAGATACTTACACCCAACATCATATTTGGCCTAGTGCTGCAAAGCCTCAGTCCATGTTGATTCCTGATACTTAGCTGTCTTGTCATTAGGAGTTCCTGAAGGAATTTAAACCTGGATAGCTCTAAGATCATCCAATATTTGGTCCTATGGCCCCTGAATTTTTTTTTTATATATCTATACCTAAGGGACAGCCTTTAGTCATCTAGCTCTATTTTTGGTGCTGCAGCTCCCATTACTAGCAGGTGGATCTAGGATTAAAGTCACTTAGATTAGATGTCTACAACAAATATAGTGTAACAAAAATAATTTGGCATTCACAGTACATGATTCTCCTGTGTGGTCTACTATAGATAAACTGTCATAAGAGTGCCTGTTTGTCAGAGAATAATCTAATTTTCCAGCTTTGGAAATTAGATGTCATTACCAAAATCTCTTACATCTTGGGACACTGAGCAGACCTCCACCCTTTCTTAATTTGTTCCCTAATGCCAATTAAATCTAATGACTTGACATTTTGAAAAGCCTTTTGACACTTGAGTATCTTTCTGACACCTGGCCTTCAAGGAATCTCCTTTCAAACTCTGTCACTAGAAGCATCTTGTTTAGAGAAGTTCATATTAAAATGAATTTAAAACATGCTATGGCTTTTTTTTTTTTTTTTCTTTTTAAAATCCTTCCTATAACTAGGGAGCACTGCTGATCTGTAGAAGGATGTACATTTGAAAACACAAGAGATGAATATCAGAAACAGTAAGACAATCTAGGGACATCTCCTGGAAACAGTGAGAGAGAGTAATAACAAAGAAATGGTGAGCACTGCATCTACAGTCTGTAATTTAGATGTGGGACCGGCATGTGCTGAGCTATCTGGTTGGGTAGTTACCTCAACCTTTCTTGCAACAGAAAGGTGAGCTGATTTTGGAGCAGTTTCTGTGCCACAAGAACTTGGCACCATGTTTTAAAGCAAACTTGCACAACGCTGGCACCACAAAAGGGAAAGATGTCACACACTGTGGAGTCCACAGAAGAGTTTGGGTGAGGGAATGTGAAACAGCAGTGGACAGCTCTAAAGCTTTATGTCGACTGGGAAAGGTTTGCTCCATGGCACTGCACTTTCTAGAAGAGTCTTTTGCTGAAGAGCCTTTTTTGTCTCTTATTCTAAAATAGGCAAGGTGATCTTGCATAGACCAGGCATTAGGATGGCTGGACGACATCAAGGGGGGGGCCAAAGAAACCCTCTACTGTGCTCACTTGCAAGGTTGGACTAGAATGAAGAGAACTGGTTGTAAACAGTATTTGAGTAGGTGGATATAGTGTCAGCAAACCACTGCATGAGCAACAGGATCTGCTGCCTACTTTGATAGGATTGTTTTTCTCATCTTGCTATATTTCCCTCAACATTTATCCAACTTCAGGCAAGAACTGGCTTCAATTATGCTTTGCACATGGTTTTCATAGATGTCATCTCAGCACGTCAGTGAAACATCAATGAGCTGGAAGAGCTAGCTGGTTCATTAGCATGCTAATAAGCTTGCTCCTTAATGAGAGAAAAGCTTTTACTAGCTCATTGTGTCTCCAATACACTAATTTCTTCCATGCCCTACAAATAACATTTTTATAGGTCAAAGACACTATGCATGTCTGTCTCTCCATCTGTGTTCCTGTAATTTCTCCACATACTCTACCTGGGTGGTACCTGAACTCTAAATTCTGCCTGGGTAGTAGTGGGTAAGGAAGGCTAGATCAAGCTATTCCAGTATTTCTGATATCTTTCGGTGTCAGAGCTACTGTTTGTATAATAGAAAAATAATTAGCTCATTAAGAAGGCTAAAGCACTCTTAATTTATCTGTTAAGTTCTGCTGTAATAGCTGTATGGGTAAAGAGTATGAAAAAAATAATGTTCCAAGTCCACATGGCTGTATGGCAAAGCCCATGGCAAAATGCCAGCTGCCTGGGAGGAGAGGAGACGTCTTGGCACAGCTGTAATGCTAGAGGGTTTGCTTTCTGGATGTGCCAGTAGGTGGCTGTCTACATGTATCTGTGCTGTATTATGGTTTTCATCTCTGTGTAGTGCTTCATGGTGTTTTGGATGTGTTGATCAGCACTCAGCAGTTGACACGTTTTAGCTGACCACTGATTCCCTCTGCAGGCACAGTCCTGCCTCCCAGAGCTCACTGCATGGCCAGCCCAACTTCACAGCCTTTGGGTGGCATCCCGCTGGCCTGGAGGACTGCAAGTGTCCAGTGCCTCACATAGGTCCAATGTATGGTGCTGAAAGAGCTTGTTTAGCTCCTGTAGTTCAGAAAAATAGTCTATATAGGTGAAAAAGCGGTCTTTTGTCAAGGTGGGGTAAAGGTTTTGTCGTTGCTGCACTATCAGCAAAGTTTATTGAGGAGACATTGGCCATAGGTTTGGGGATTTTTTCTTGCAAAGCAATGCCTGTGGTTCATAACCACCCCACCCACACTATCCCAGTGCTAGTAGTGGATCATTTGGCTGATCTTGCCATTACGCAGAAGCAACCCCTCCAGGGCAGTGGTGCTGGCCTGGAGTGGTTTCAAAAGCAAGTTGGCAAAGTGTCATGCAAGCAAGTTCAGGGGTCTTGGAGGAAGGACCTTGGAAACTTGAATCCTGCCTTCCCAGGCACTCTCACCACCCCCTAGTATGGCTTGTTGGATTTCACGATTGATCTTTATTGCAGGAGCCTCTAGCCAACGTCTCAGGGTATAGAACCAATTTGGGGGCAGGGGCTCAAACCTGCTATTGCTGCCTGAACTGTCACCTCCCTGCTGGCATTAGCTGTCACGTGGTGGTACCTTGTTATGAAAAAAAAAAAAGGCTTGTGAAGAATGAAAACCTTTGTAGCATAAAATCAATTGATCTGAGTGACTAAGTCAATAAATGTGACACTACTGACTGATCATTTTTGTATATAATGAAATCCTTGAGGTTTTTAAATGGAGTTTCCACCAAACCTCCATTCTGATGCTCAGAGCTCTGTAGCACCAAGAATTCTGGCACAGGATTAGAAACCTCATCTTCACAACCAGTTTCTGAGGGCAAAGAAGGAATAGTAACTGGAGAACACCTTCTGGAGCTTGTGGGACTCTGTAAACCAAAAATATTCAAGAGTGCTGTGAAAGAATTTTTTCCCGTTTTCACGAGCTAGTTAGTCCTTATACCATGAAGTGAAGACATGGGAATGAAGGAATGAAGCTTGGCAGATATCTTCTTTTAGTTAATCAAGGAAAATACAAGAGGTATAAGAGCTGTGTATTAATTATGCTTTCCTAAGCCTTGAACTTTGGGCTTGTCTTTGTTGGTTACATCCTGTTCTTCAGACTTTTTCTTCAGTGTGTCTTATCTTCCTTTATGATCAGAAGTAATAGAGTGTATACATGAAACGGGCTAAGTCCATGAAGTAAAAAAAACACCTCCTGGAAATGTAGACCTTCCATCTAGAGAAACATAAGAGCTGCCATTTAGTCTTGCGTTTAGCAGCTCAGGATGTCATAAAGGCGTAATGGCCAAATCCTTTACTGCACAAGGAAATTGTGTTGAAGGCCTGGAGTATGAACCACAATGCCATGTTGATAATATCCAGAGACAACTTTTTTTTCTTTTTTTTTGCATGATTATGAGTCATTTTGGTTCCTCTTGCTTGTTCAGCTATCATATCGCAATGGAGTTATCTGTCATGGAGTCATAAGGAAAATTTGACTCATGTTAGGCTTTGGGAGGACCATGGAGCTATACAGAGCATCCTGAGATCCACAATATTAGTACAGGTTAGGCTTCCCACTGTCACCATGGACTTTGCAGCTAATCCAGAGAACTGTAAAGACATCTCATTAGACCTTGCATACTAAGATTCTTGAAATGAGCTGTACTTTCTCCTCCACATCTCTTCATTCTAGGAAATCATGTAGCTAAATGCTCAGTAATTGTCAGTTGTAAATGGATTATTGGGAGCTACTAGGAACAGATAAAAAGAGAACACATGACCAACTCTTCAATATTGTAAACAGATCTAGTCCAATTTCTAAAAATATAGTATAACTAAAAGAGATGCAAGTAAGGAACAGCACAATTACCAAACATACGGGTGGGTGTCCATACAAGAAGTGATTAAATATACCCCGCATAGAAGTATACTTAAGGAAGAGTACACTGAGGGATGATAGAATAGAGACCCATAAGAAAATAAGCCTTATGTTGAAGCTCAGTGGGAAGTGAATGTCCACTGTCCCTTCTACTACAAAAGCTAAGAGATATTAAATTAAAATAGCAGGTCACAAATTAACAGTAAATAAAATGAGATGCTTCTTTGCACAGCTGTAGTGAAGATAGAAAACTTTAAGAGCTGTTAAATACCTGGACATGTAGAAAGTCCCTGAACTGCAAACTGCTGAACCAATCAGAATACACTGGAAATGTATACGTGTATCTGTGCCATGTTCCTAACTTTTTCTGTATTGACCATTGCTTGAGATGGGTTACTTGGTTGGATAGACTCTTGACTTGAGCCTGTATGAGCCTGTATGTCCTTTCTTATGCTTTCTTCTTCTTCTTTGCTGTGATGGCATATGCTGTCTTTGGGCTTTGAATTATATGGGGATTTTTTTTTCTTATTTTCAGTTTTCTGAAGGAAGATAGGTACTGCCAATGAGTTGTATAAACCAGCAAGAGAGTATGAATATAATAAATGTACTAGCACACTTTTCTAGTATAACTAAGTTAACATGCTAGCCAGCAAATATCTGCCGTCTCTGCACAGTCTCCATTTTGACACTCCATGTTGATAATGAGACGGATTTATGGAGAAATGAATCACATAGTAGGAGAGATGCAGATTCATGCTAAGGAGCTGTGGATGAAATAATATGTCATCATTCAAAACCTGTATTTGCTAATAAAAGACTTTGTTTTGGTTTTCCCCAAAGCCAGGTTCTATGTCAAAAGTAACAGAATAGAAGTTCCTCTTGGATCTGAAAAGAAACACCTGTCTTGCTCTAAGAGCTCTGGATTCTTCTCAGGATCTAGAGTTAATCAGCAACAGAGATTTACTGGAGGAAGAGTTCATTTCAATTTCTACTGTGCAAGACAGTACACAGTTTGAGGGGGTAATGTCCTGCTATTGCTGCAGTTTAGCAGTGGGTAATCAGAAACTATTTGAAATGTGTTAATTCTATAAATTACACAGCAGTTGATTAAACAAGTGTAAGTTAACCTCACTGCTCCTACTGCTCTGGGATCAAGGGCAACCAAAGGGAAGCATGGAAGCGCTGGTACTGCTGCTGCCAGCCACTCTGCATCTGCTTCAGGAAAAACTAAAGAATCCATTTTAGCAGTGGGCTGTTTACCAGAAACACCCCTTAGAAACAGGTCTCTGTCAAAAACTGGTCTGAAGAGCCTGGAATTATCCACTTAGAATTCCCTTAGCCAATGGCTCCGGTACACACGGAACAAGGAAACACAGAGAAGTGTGCAGGGTCAGAGCATTACACTCCCTCATACCAAAGCCTCTATTGCAATTTGAAATTAAATGGACACCACCACCAATTTTGGTCTGCTGCTTTGCTGGTTCATATTCATTAGAAAGGTAGGAATCAGGTCTGACCTGATCACAGTCCAGTTTTGTATTTCTTGATATGCAGATGTGCTATATATTAAGCATGGTGTTTTTCAATGCCAAATCAAAACGAAAATTCTTTTTTTTAATGAAAATGAATGGTGGGGGGGTGTGTGTGCATGCATGCATGTGCATTGTGTCAGTTCCAGATGCCTTGGAATAGACCCTGCAGTAAGTTCAGCACAGTCAGTATGAAGCTGGGTAGTTCCAGTGAATAGAGGAATAGTGTCTTCATGAGAGCTTCTCTTAGAAGCACAGACATCACAGTAAGGATGACTTAAAGGTGACTCTTTCTAATCAGGATCTACAGTCTGCATCACTGTCTGGGATAATAATCTACATATTCTCTCTTTCAAGAAGCGGAGCGTGTCTCATCTTGTTTTCATTCTGCATAGCTGTGGGCCATGGTGCCTTCTTTTATGTAATTGCCATGTGGTTACAGCTATGGAGGAATGAACCTCCTTTCAGTTCCTATCTTTGCATAAGGCAGCTTCTTACCTCACAAGAGAGCACCTAACTAGGAGATGTGGTTCTAGGTAAGGTACAGTTCCTACATTTTACACACAGCAAACTATAAGAACATTTGTGGCAGTGGGCACTGGAGACCCAGACTCTCTCTTCCCAAAGGAAAGCCTAATTGTTGTCCCTAACACTAAGCTGAAAAAGGTTGATCAACCTTTCTTTTTCTGTAGTCTATTAATCCTGCATTCTTTTCTACACAACAGCAGAGCCTCAAAAAGAGGGATGAAGAGTGCTTAGTGGCTAGAATATATCCTGGCAATTAGGTAGCTGCAGACTGTTTTGTTCATGCTTAGGAAGACATCAAGCCTGACTCCTTCTATGTCCTGAGTAACTGAGCTGCCCACTGAACTAGAATGGTGAGACCATGTCCATAAGCAGAATTGAATACAACAGATATAAGCCACCTCAAACAAAGTGGATGATACAAGTGACTGTGCTTATTCAAACATTAAAACCCAAAAAGAACAGGGACACTGTCCTGGTTTGAGTTAGAACCAAACCACTTCTGTTCAGTGATTTTACTTTTCAGCTGAGTCTCTTCTAACTACCTGCGCTTTCTGAAGCTAACAGCATGTTTCTGCAGACAGTGTTTGCTTCTAGCAGTGATAACACTTGATGTTTAGAGTTACTACCAAGGATTGGTGTGCAGACCAAGGTCACTGCTAACTTCTGTGTACCACATCAGGGGGTGCAGAAAGTGAAAGGCCGCACCCGTGGGGAGGAGTGGCCAGGACAGATGACTCTAAACCGACCAATGAGGTATTCCATCCCATATGTCATATTCAGTATAAAGCTAAGGGATCACAAGGCTCTTGACCCTTTTCCCTTCCTGCCAGCCCTTCCACTGGCCTTCGCTTCCCTTTGGGGTCCTCTGCCTTCTTGGACCCTTTCCTTCGGCCTTCCCTTCTTGGACCTTCTTGTGCCTTTGATCCCAATTCGTGTGTTCCTGAACCCAGCTCCTGAACCCAGTTCCCATCTGCTGCTGAGCCCAGTCTGGGACTTCCCCGGTGTCTCCTCCACAGCAGCAGTGGTGATGGTGACATAATTGCCATCAGGGGGAGGCTGGGTTTGATACTGGTGTTGTATATATGTGTATATATTCCATTTTATTATTATTATCTTCATTAAAGCTGTTTTAGTTTTCTAATCGGGAAGCCTCTCTCTCATTCCCTTCCTCTCCCATTTGGGAGGGGAGGGGGCCATAAGTCTGCCTCCCTTGTCCTCTTTTTCTGCTTGGGGGGTGAAGAGGGTTAACAGAGAGCATCTGTTGTAGGTCTGGTGGACTAAACCTAAACCTCGACACATCCCAAATTTTTAAATTACATTTTTGGTGGGCAGGAAGTTAACGCCTTAGTGTCAGTGTTCTGGTCTTCCGAAATTCGGTTTTGCACAATGTGGTCTGCATTGGCCTAACTTCTGTACAGGACTTTTTTCCAGGTTTCCCCAGTAAGCTCACTTGATAGAGGTGCTCCTTGAAATACTCCAGTACGTTCCTGACAGCTTCACCAGAAAGTGTTTACTAGAGTCTTCCAGCCAGTGTTTTACTTCTCTTAGAGGCAGCACCAGCACATTTCAGCACCACCACGTTAGCCAGGGCTGCAAGAAATACAAATTCACTGTGGCTTTCTCAGAGTCCATTTTATCTTCAAGTGAAAATAAATAATTTAAAGGGAGATTGCAAGCAATAACTTATCAATTATCTGTCTTCCCTGTGCCAGGACAAGCAGTATTTAGTCTCAGACAGAGTATGTTATTATCTGTAATTATTAACTCTGTCAAGTTCCAAGAAATATAAATGGGATGTTTTCTACAGAGGGTGAAAGTATACTGTTATCTTAGTTCTTCTAACTCTCAGTGCTTGAGTTATTTCACACAAAAAATTGTCCAGTTGTTTTTAAGTGACTTTTTATTTCACCAGATGTCACATTTTCTTGCTTCATTGATATATAATGCCTATAAACGTGCATGGGAGTTGAAAGAACACAAGAAAAAAAGAATATACCGTATTTTGGAAATAATTCAAACGTATTTAATAAGCATTATAATGTTAACACATACCAAGTATTCGCAATCTACCAAATTTTAATCTGTAGTTTTACCGTTTAGTCTTAAAATAGTACCAAAAACGAAAAGAAAAAAATCTTAGCATTGAAGCTGGATACCTAAGACATGTTTAATTAAATGTTTAAGACAACATACCAGATATGCTTCTTTATGATAGTTGGACATGAAACCTCTTCTGTTTCATAAATATTAGCACAGGAAACATCTTTGAAATAGTTATTTTGGCAAAACTTGTTAAGATTATTAAATATGTTTGTACTGATCTGCCCCTGCACTTCCCTGTTTTATCAAAAATCCTGGCTCGAACATTAGATCTACAATATACTCTTGAGGAGGAAGCAGAAGCCCAGCTATTCCTTGAGGGGAGTCATCAACCAATTTAACTTCATTCCAAGCTCTGTTATACTTGCCACGCACTAAACTGCAGCCAATGCCAATTCTGTCTGCTATCACCTAAAAAAGACAGAAAAAGGAGTTAATCAAGTCAATACATGTAGCTTCTGTGATACACAATAAGGCCAAAAGATGCTTAAAAAGAAAACAAATACCCGAAAGGTTGAGAGCTTTCTTGAAACAGACTTTGAAAAATCTCTAGTGGTCCAAACTGCAAATCTTTATTGTTGGTTCTGCTTACCAAGTTTAGGCTTTAAAATGTTATTTCTACCATATTCTATGCACAACATGAAAAATATTCATTTTAACTCTTTTCAGACACTGATACTTCTGTTTATCAGCCATCCCTTCAGATCTCAAATGAAGTGCAACATCCACAGTAACCAGCAATGTTTTCTTCTAGTTGGAAGACTTACTTCTGAGTAACATCTTAAGAACTGTCTATTCAAGCAATGAGGTATAGGTACATTGCACACATACAGCTAATATGAAATGTGAAGTGTAAAAATGCAACGTTTTTATCAGTGTAAGTTTAGGACTGCTGCTTCACTCCAAAGCACGCTGCTTGCTTTTCAGCCCTGCAAATGTGGGAAGCAATGAAACTCAAGGCAAGCGTCTGCTAGATGAAACACCTGCCTCTCCCCTGTGCTGTGCTATCACTGGCAGACCTATAATGGTTTCCAGCTACAAAACTGCTTTCTTAGAATGCATCTGCTGTGAAGGAATGACACTCTGAAAGATTTTAAACTTGTTACAAATGGGCAATGATATCCACTGCTTAGACTGCTTTGGCTTTAAGAGAGATGATCTCTCCATGCAAAGGTTTCTTAGGACAATGGAGGATAAGTGAACATCAGTTCTGCTTCAGCACAATCAATTCATGCCCTCAGACATCCATAAGATATGCTGGGAACATTCTCTCCCCATGGATTCCATAAATATAGGATTGTGCTCTTTCTCTCATGTTCTGTTTCCTAGGTCCTTCTTGCTTAATGTGCTAGGCCCTTGCTTCTCTTTCTCTTTCTATCCAAGAAGGAGAAAAGTCCAGCTACCCAACAGTCAAGGAAGAAAGATGGGACAGATAAGCAGGCTGCACCAGTACATCTTCACGTGCAGACAGAAGAAATGAATCTTCTCAGTCTAAGAAACTAGAACATAAAAGCTGTTATATACTATCATAGAATACTGGATAGATACCAATAAAAACTGTCCCAACCAATGTACATTTGCAGCATGCAAAAAAAAGGAAGCTGCATAATTCAATATTTTACAGTTTACAGAAAATGTAAAATGTTTTGACTCCCAGTCAAATATTTTGGCTTTTTGCCATTTATCAAGTATTCTGCTGATATCACTTAAGACAATTTAATGACAACAAGAATACTTACAGCAAGAAGTGATACTGGCTTTCAATCTCTGGGAAATCAACTTGGCCAGTGAAAAATGACTTAAGTGTATACAAGACATTTTACATTAATATAAATATTATATTATACTAATGCAAGTATACTTTAGTTAAAAATATCCATTTCACATCAATATGTTATGTTGTAAAATAAATGTTAATGTACCTTGAAAAGTAAAGCCCTGTGGAAGAATGTCCCTTTTTTAACTTTCCCGATGGGCACAACGTTGCATTTCAGTTCAAATTGTATTTCACTTATGTGAAGTTCCCAGCTGAAGTCATGTAGTTTGTCTCTTTCAACTGGGCCACCCATCTTGTCTGCAACAAACCTATTCCAATGTATACTGGAATCAATTCAATCTGTAATTTCTCTTGTATTTATCACAAAAATATAGTAAAATGAAATGTATACAAGCAATAAGTGAATGACATATAAGATTTTTGCTATGTTTACTTCATTTTGGTTTTGGGTTTTTTTTTTAATTCAGTAACCAGTGTTTTAAATATGCTCCCTGTTAAATACCAGTAACAGTAACTCAGGTCATTCACATTTGTCACAGACCTAAACCAAGGTGCAACAGCTGCGAGCAGGTATTCAGGAGAGGTCTAGTATAGGCATAAAGTCCTCAAAGAAAGCCATAAACCATCAGTGTAATTACTGAGGAAGGGGGGTTCAGAAGCCAGTGTTCATCTTTACAGATAACAGATTACTATGTATCTGTAAAGATGAGCTATGTATTACAACCCCCAGCCCTACCATTTTGTTTAAAATAGTAATAAAGGCATGAGAATATATATAACAAATATAAAGCCAAAGGTAATGATCTCAACATAGAAAAGCAACTATATCCATAAAGGTACTTCAACTTCTACATGTGCTGTCTTACATGGAAGACAGAATTTAGGGGGTAAGAAGTATGCATTTATCCTTTAAAAAGATAATGTCACAGAAATTTAATGTCACACATTAAAAAGATAAGTCACAGAAACAGAAGATCAGAACTCAAAATCTGTGCCAACATTGCCAAAAGCATGTCTTTTGGGTGACTGTGTACACATGGGATCAAGCCGTGATTTGTAAGTCCCTACCTCCTCATACACACACCACACATACACACACCTATGCATGGCCTCTGTATGTTTTGTTCCTCACAGTGTCCTCAGCCACAGGCACAAGTTGTATTGAGGGCTTTCGCTCTGGACAAGGTGTTGCAGAGCTGACATGGGAATCATAAGCCGCTGCTTCAGACAGGGAGCGAAAATCCACATCACCTCCTCTGCTGTAACTGTGAGCAAGTTCTGTCTGCACCGTCCATGCAAGGCAACCTCAGAGGCCTTATTTCTCAAAACCTAGGGCCTGGTTGCAACAGCATGGGCACAGGGAGTCATCACCAAGCAGGCTAGACATGGTATCTCGGAGTTGGGAATTACTGGCTGAACCTGAAGAAGGGAGGGGCTCCAGGCAGTCACTTGTGCTGCTTGTACCTGAGCAAAGCCAGCTCTCAGTACAGAGAGCAGAGCTTCCTGAGCCTACGTGCGCGGCACTCCCGCGTGCACACAAAGATGTGCTGCGTTTGTTTAAAAGGAGACGGCCAGTGCTATTGCATGTTCCCTCATCTACCCCAGCTCCCTCCCCGGTGAGCACAGCAGGAGCTCTGCTCAAGCTGCCAGGCTGCTGAGGACTGCTGCAGCTGCCTCCTCCTCCCCTTCCTATTCAACACATGCTATTCAGGCAGCCGCTTAAAATGGAACATACGCATAAAAATCCCCACAGAAAACATTCCATTTAATTTCCCATGATTGTTTCGCTGGGTTATGTGTCTGCAAGAATTTCATTGGTGTGTTTGAAGAGCGGATTTGAAAGAGCATTTTATGGATTCCACCTTGAGGAAGGCAGCATGATTTATACACAGCTGGAGAGTTAAGGATGAATATCTGTCCTGCCAAATTGTGCAATCAACAGAACAGTCAGTCCTTGTATCACATTAGAGCACTTCACTAAAAATTAGAGTTAGTAGAAGACACAAATTTTGTGAGACTCTGTGGGATCTGACACCAAACTCTCCAGATGCAGGAGGTAGCCAGGAAACCGCTAAGATAGTAAAGGTTAAACTAAGGAGAAGATGAAAGCAGGCATACTGCTTGGAGATGACAGTGATCGCTGCCCAGGCTGAGTAGTCAGTGCAACTAATGAATCACACATTAATAACAACAGTCTGCACATGCACCATTGCAATATTCTGGCACTATTAAATCATCATGGTATTAATTACAGTAGCACCTAAAAACTACATTAGAAAAATATCTCATACTTTTGGCTCTATAGGAAAACAAAATACAAGAGAGCTTCTGTCCCAAGGAGTTTTCAAATCAATAAGGCAAGAAAGATCATAAAAGAAAGAATAGACATGAAACATGTAAGTTGCAAACGTCTCAACTATTAGGTTAGGGTCTTAGCTTGTGCATTTAGACTCTGCAGCACCTGGGTCCCTCCTGCTCCTTGATGATATGACATATGCAGCCGATGTGTTCATTGGAAAGGATCAGTACCGATATATTAGTGTGAAAAACCCCTGAAATTGTCCACATTGATATTTTCAAAATGAGAAATTTATACCCATTTGTTGCAAATGATATTTTATTAAAAAAACCCAAACAACTAATTACAGCAAAATTAGAAACAGGAAGCTTAAAATCTAAAATTATGTCAAAATTCTGGACCAAAGCTGATTTGGATTCCAATTAAGGATGGTAAAAATAACACATTTGGAAAAAGTTGACCTTTGGTGAGAAAACAGTTATTTTACCAATTCAACTTATTTGCACTATTTATGGAAATATAATTTGGTACTTACTGTGCAAGAGCTACAACCTGTTCCCGGGTAGTAGTTAGTGGTAGAATTGTTTTGGAAGCATCCTTAATGTAATCCAGTAAAATGAAGTCAGGTGGTGGCAGCCAACGTGAATTTTCTAGATTTATTTCATCCTGGACTTTCGATGTAATCTGAATAACTTCTTTTGATTTTTCCTCTTCTTTTTTCCCCTTCCCTTTTCTTACAAAGAAAACAATATACACTTATGTAGAATACTGTAATCTCTAAAGTCCGAATTTGAATACAGTGGTTCTCCAAAAGGACATTTTAGATAAACTGATTTGGGGCATCAGGGAAGGTAGGAGAAATCTTTTTTCTTGATAATGAATATTCCAAAACCTACAAAGCTGTAGAGAACACTGGCGAAACACCCTCAGGAGATGGTTAGAAACCATGTGTCACTATCTCTATGTTAATATTGCCATAAATTATAATTTTATTTTTGTCTATGGCTCTGATATGCCTCTCTCATATGTGGATTATCTAGGGATTACCTACATAATACATGTACATATACCTACATATACAACACGTTTTTAGACTGTTGTGGCTGGTTCCATATGGATATGAACTAAAAATCATGAACTCTAATGAGTTTTTACTTAATAGAAATCTAGACTTCAAATAAAGGAACAAATGGTACCAAGAGCATGGCTGAAATCTTGACAGGACATGCCAAGCGGTAGTCTCTGTAGTTGCAAGTCCATGTACTTCAAGCATGCAAACTACAACGTGGCTTGTCAGATGAAGA
This sequence comes from Coracias cyanogaster, assembly GCA_033124195.1. Lineage (NCBI taxonomy): Eukaryota > Metazoa > Chordata > Aves > Coraciiformes > Coraciidae > Coracias > Coracias cyanogaster. The sequence goes on from JAVSBS010021738.1 coordinate 29,415, forward strand.
TTTTATAAGAAGTCTGTGTTTTTGATGACTTTTTTTCATTGTACATGCTACTGATTTCACTAATACCCAGGATCTGAAAAATTACTGTGATTCTGAACAGGCATCATAAGCAGGTCCTTATGCAGAAGTATAAATGAAATGCTTGTTCTGCTGAGATTGAGTACTGTGCATTTCACAGTTATGTAGCAACTATAAAATCAGTTTCTTACCAGTGGTATTGCTATAGAATCAGTTCAGGACTTTTCATTCGTGGGAACACATGGAACTTGTGGTTTGCAAGCATTGTATCTTTTTTCAGCATAGGTCCTGAATAATTCTACTGTGAAATATGACAACATTTCCTTCCTTTGTTTACAGTTCTGGCTTATTTTTTAAAATCCACAATACTTCTGGCATATGTGGAAGATAAAAAAAAAAACAGAAACAAAGGACCACTAGAGTACATAGCTCAGGGTGCACTATCGTTATTGTATGCTCTTCAAATTATTCTTAAATTTTATAATGAACGGCACTCTTAAGATGGAAGGCACTGGACAAAGCAGAAGGGCATATGCCATTATCAGTAGTCTAATTCAAGCAATTTGTCTTCAGAATATTTTGCAAACTTTTCTTTTAGCTATTGAGATTTACCATATTCACATAAAGTTCTTTTCATAGATTTCATAAAGCACATTATTTTAGAAGGATAACCAATTAAGATTTAATCTTAAAATTACAGAAAATTCATCACCCTCTTAAATAAACCTTTCTGGATATTAATTACACTTATACTTGAAAAAAGCAGAGAAATAGTTTTCTTTGTCTAATTTGACTCTATCTAACCATAGCTAGGGAACCTCATAATGCTAGATTAAACAGCTACCTACTTCTCCATTTATGCACTTACACATTACGGTTATGAATAACCTGTTTAAAAAAACCTGAATTATCCCCACCTCTCTGGTGTCTGACTTAGAAGGTTTTCAAAACAACTTCTACAAATAGTGTAATTCTTGTTCCTTGACCATTTTCTCTCTTTGTCCCCTGCTCTTACCTTCTATCCTCCGAGTACTTTCTTTTTCATATGAAAAGTGCATCACAAAATTACAACGCTATAGCAGGAGCATTTGTTCCCTGTTCAGATCTACTCAAATGACTCTTGTATCACTCTTATTTTCCTTCTTTCCAGTTTTCAGGAAGAAAACACTTGAGAAGGATGGGTTTGAACAGTGATTTGTTTGAGTTTTTGTTTTGTTGGTTTTTTATTTTTTTCCACTGCTGTTTATTCCTCAGGTATGACTATGTTCAGTTCCTTGATGGAATGGCTAGAATGCCACATGTGGTTGTCTTCCACACCTGTCTCTACCTTACTCTGCAACTCTTCAGTTCATCATGTCTGTCTAATACTTACCTCATAAGGAACTGTGCAGGTGCTGTCTTACAGCCCAGTGCTATAAAATAACCAGTAGCCATTACAGTAGGCTTTTACTATCTTTTTCCTGTCCCCTTTTTTTAATCCCCATTTTATTTACTAGTGGGAGTTATGACATCAGAAAAAAAAAATCACTCCCCTTTCCCAAAGCAATTCCATTCCTGAGACGTACTTGCTGTGAATGCAGAGGAGTGCTGCAAAGGAGGCAGTTAATAATCCCCAAGCTGTTTCTGATTCCTGTTGCAACTTCAGTACAGAAGTCCAATGGGTCACCAGAGAGTCAGTGTGAGAAGGCAGCCAATACAATATCCTACCACAAAAAGACAGCCATGACACCTATTTTCTTTCCTTTTTTTTTGCATAGCTTAATGCTTTGGCTGCCTTTAGCAAAGGAGTAAATGAGCATTGGAAAGTATTTCCTTAAATGCTGGGCAGGAACATTGCGTGGAATAAAAGCACATTTGTCAGTCCACATTAATTATCATCTTTTAGCCCAATCAATGTGTATATCAGATAGGCAACTGTTTGATCAAAAATGTTGCTATCTGTCTATGAAAATATATGTCAAACTATCAGCTAGACACTTCCTCTACCTCTAATTCAAACACTTCCAGCAGACACATAAAACTGCCCTTTCTCTTAGCTTTCAACTATGGTTTATACAACGTAGTATCACTTTTTCAAAACAACGGCTTTAAACTGCGTTCAGTAGTACTTTGCAAAATAATGATGAACAGAAATATATGATCAAAGGAAAAAAGTATGTAGGAAAAAGTCCAAGCATTGAGGCTTGGAGTCAGCTACTGACCTTCAAGTAACTCCCATAAATCTCACAAATTAATAATAATAGTGATGTATGAATTATGGATTCAAAATGAATGACAATGGGGTTATAAATCATACAACTTGATCATGACATTCAAAAGCAATTATTTCATACTTGAAGAAAGAAGTCTTTGTATCCCTGCAAGTTTACTATGGGATATTGAACCAGGTATTTGTTTTTTCTGAAATACTGTTTTTGCTTGTTGAAAGAGTTATGGTCGCTAACAGAGCTATCATTTACTGTGTAATTGACATAAATTACATTAAAAAGCAACTATCCAAGGGTATCCTCATGTCACACCGTAATACACAAACACATTATCTTGTCAGAACAGGTCTCTAAGCTCTGCACAGCTGCTTGAGACTGTGCAAAGTGGTCTACGACTCTAGAGCATCTTCTGAGGTGAAGAAATCCCCCACTGCTGCAAAGAAAACATAATAACTAGGACTCAATATTCCCCCTTGCCTCCTGCTCCCTTTGAGTAAACTGGCAAATGCGTGGTGGGTCATGACCAGAGTATGCTGGGCATCAGGAAGGCCTGCTAAATGAGCAGAAGCTAGAACAGGCCTGGTAAGACACTCAGATGCAGCATCTATTCTTTTGCATCCAGGAACAGGAACCTTCCACAATGCCATTCATATGGTCCATTTCAGGTATCTACTATGAAATTATTTAAACTGAATTCCAGAAGTGCTTGCAGTCCAAGTAACTAGGCAAATGTAAATGTCAGCCTTTTAAGTCAATAACTTTTGGATTGACTAGTCTTACAATTTGGGTTGTGACTTAAGTCAGAGTCAACTCCTCAAAGTCAGTAGCTATTTGCATGTCAGTTTTAAACAAATTGATACACCTGTAATTTAAAGTATAATCCCTTAAGGCTTTTTCTCTAGTGCTGCTTTCGCTGAGTGAACACCTTTGTCCAGATAACTCCTGCTTTTCCTCCATTGGAGATAGCATTGAACTACTGAGATCGCAAAGCAGGTTCCAATTTTCTTTTTACACTCTTAGTGCAGATTTAATCTCTCAAGCACAGACACAGATATACACAGAAATATATATGCAGTCTAAGAAACTAACCACTATTTCTATCAATATCACATTTCATGGATGAGCTCCAAGCTAAATATTGCAAACAGTACTTCAGTTCCTACAATAGACACATTGTCACTTCTTTTCTTTTCCAACCCTGCAGCATTTAGTGTTTTGTAATGTCCACCACTGACAAGTATTCACAGCCCTGAGGCATGGCCAAGGCTCCCTATACCATAAACCGAAGAAAATTATGAAGTCAGGACTGGGACCCACAGGAACCAGCATGATAAATCATCAGCTCATGAAGTCAGCTAACAGAAAAGCTAAGGAGAACTGTAGGTTACATCATGTTTCTATCAAAGACTAGATACCATCCCACTGATGGCAAGGAGGCTCTATTTGGGCTGGTTTGGGAATCCTGAATATTCCTTTGGAATTAGGCATGTACACTTGCCTTCTCTGAAAGGCACTGTTGTGGTCACAGTTGTGCTGCTGTTTTACATGAAGCATGGTTGGAAGACCATGGTTCAGTTTTCTTCACCAGAAATAAACTAAGGGTTAATTATTTTATATTACAAGCCATTAAGACAAGGACTAGAACTTCGGTCTCCACGCTGTCAGATGAGTGCCCTAACAGCTGAAGTAGAAAGCTCTGCTCATTACACCTCATTGATAGTGAACAAGTACAACAAACCAGAAAGAGACTGATAAACCGCAAATATCTTGTGATCAGCTATCTGCAGGTAGGAGGGACAGGCTCATTCTGTAAAAGAAGGAAATGAATTTATTTCCCACTACAAAGTTAGAGGTTTTGACCTATTTGGTATGAGCAGACATGCCCACCAGATCAGTTCCACAGATAGGGCTGCAGGACTGTACCCAGTGCATTGTACGAATCAGAGGGAGCCCTGCAAAAGCAAGGCATTTTTAGGCTTGTTGCTTTCAAATCTGAACAGTTTTGAGCACACCATTCTCAACTTTTAGTTACCGTTGGAATTTAACTAGAAGAAATTTAATCTAGAAATAAGGATGCATGCAGGCAGTGCAGGAACATTTGTGGGTCTAGGTTCTAAATTAAGAAAGAACTTCTATCCTAATTTCCTCATGTCTTGGTTGTCAAGGTGTAAAGTAACAGCATTTCACTGCCTCCAAGGGATATTGAAAGGAAAACCAGCCAAATATAAATGAGAGATGTTAAAATAAGTCATGGAGGGAGGACAGATAATTACTAAGATAGACAAAGGAAGACTACTACAATTAGGAGGTGAAATAAGGGCTCCAAAATAATATTTTACATTGTACTTGAACTTTTGTGCTCTGTTTGGAGTAATGTCTATCACTATTTTAAATCAGAATTCTATTTGTAGTGTTAGGGCAATAACAGAACATTGACAACTAGTAAATCTTAAAACCATACCTTGCTTTTTCTTTACCATCTTTTCTTGAAATAGAAGGTGACAAGCTAGTCTGTTCATAAGGTAAATCTTGTGCCTTCTCCTCTACTGCAAGACTGAAATGGAACAAGATATTTTTGCATGTTATTTGCAGAGTTAGTATTTGCAAGTTATGCTATGAAAATGGAGTTCTGATTTTAAAGGGCAGTAAATACATTCATAGGAAGTACATAAGTGGAAGAAATAACAACCATTAATAAACTGGATATTGATTCAGGGATCAAAAATGAAATATGCAATACCAAGTGATGGACATAAAGTAACCAACGACTAAGACTGCTGCCAAGGTGCAAAGACAAGAAAGTGTATCAAAGAAAGAAAATCTGACAGTTAAAGACAACTCTAAGAAACAAAAAAGAGCATGGAAATTTAATTTGTCATAGATATTCTCAGACATCTTTATGGTGTCATATACAAGCTTAAAAGGGAAGCTAATGATACTGTAAGCCAAATATGTGATGTGTTGACAGAGAAGAAGGTTTTGGACTTGCAAAATATTGGTAGAGCATTCTTTGATCTGTGAGACTGTTTACAGGAAATGGCTCCCAGTTAAACAAGTCCAATACCAACTTCCTGCATTCAAATCTAAGAAGATTTGTTAGGCTGGCTTCAACTTAAACAGAGAAGAAATGGACACAGGTTCTTTATCAAGTCTGCAAGCTTCATGCTTGGCTTTGTCCTGCCTCTTGGGATTTATGCTTAAAATTCCATGTATCTGTCTGTACGAGAAGATCATCAAATCAGAGGTTTCAGTGTCTCATGTTGACATTCAGCTTAGATGCAGATGACAAGCTTTGTTATAACCAGTGTTATAACACTGGGTGTCCCAGCATCAGGAATCAAAGGCTGTTAAATGAGTAAGTCTTAATGGCTGAGTTTAAAAAAGCAACTCAACCGAATATATATTTTCTGTCTAGAGGGAAAAAACCCAGTTATTTTCCAAATTACTATTTTGTAAAATAGAAACCTCTTGCTCTCTAGGGCACGAAGCACTGTGTTGGGATTAAACAGATCTTTCTATTTTATATATTCTGATGTATATCTATACTATGTAGTTCACACTGGAAACAGGAAATGATGGAAAAGATGAGCTATTGCAATAAATGCTAGTAGATCAAACTTGACTCACTCTTCCTGTAGTTTAGGATTAATGAAGATTATGGCCCGATGGTCAGTAAGCTCTTGCATGCTAAGTTCCTCCAAAGATAAAAATTTCACTCCGCGTTTTATCTGCAAGAAAATTAGCATAAAAGATAAGGTGTTCTGTTCAGTTAAATATGAAGAGAAAAAATGTATTTAAAAGCTATCTAAAGCATAATTTTAAAATCCTAATCTTTAACGAAAGACTTAGATAAGAACCTATAAAGCCATTAAAAATGTGAAATCTTCTTCTGAATTTGAATTTTCTTAATCCATTTTCTTAGAAAATATTTTTTATAAATAATTTAACTTGTAGTTATTGTCACTATATCATTCCAAACAGTTCTAGAATAAGGAACTTTACCATACAGGATGGAATTTTCAAAAGCAACCAAGTGCTTCAGTAGCAGGTATTTCACTGATTTCAAGACTGGTATTTCTAATTCATTTGGACAATTTGAAAAGTCCTTCTTGGATTTAAACTGAACACAGCACTAACAAGTGATACTGGAGTCAGTCTTTATAGATAAACACTGCTTTGTGAGAGAAATGGTCATGACCAAGGTGAAAATATGAACTCTTTACTTCTTTATGTAAAAAATAAACAAAAAGTCCTTAAGTCTTTCAATGTCAGGTTAGTATTAAGTATACTCCAGGGAAAGAGACCTGAAGAACTAAGGTCTAAGGAAGGTTCTGGAAAGGAACTGGGTCTGCACAGCTTACACAGGATTGGGAACATGATGATGATAGTTCATCCACGAAGAAAGGTAATTAAAAGAAATTAGTATAAAAGCTGGAAAACTTCAGGACAGTAAAACAAATATTTTATGTAGTGAGATTCTGGCTTTTGCTATAGTATTCTCACTTCTTCTGAATCAAGAATAAAATTTTAGTCTGAGTAATTTTTTAAAACTGGCTTACTTGACCACAATCATAGAATCCATCAGCAATGATATTACTTGATGATAAATATCCCATCTGGCTGTACTTTTGGGAAAGATTGTTATCAAGTAGCTTTTCCAGAGCAGCTTCACTGAAGATATTTTTGCGCCCTGTTGATAGATTAATTTCTTCTAGGATGTCTAAAGCACTGTTAAACAAAATACAAAGGCTAATTAATCACTGAATACCAATTAATTGTTATTATACAGTTCAGAGTTAGTTTTCAGCATTACAAAGGCCAAAAGAGATTAATTTCTAAGTGCTACCCTTGTGCCATCTGGGCCAGGAAGGAGCTGGCTGTGCTGTACAGAATTCTTTCTGCAGGGGAGGAAAACATCTCGCAGTGCTCACAAGCAAAAGCAATTCCTTTAGGCAGTTAAACTGCTACATAAAGAAATGAGGACAGGATGCTACAATCTTTTATCAGAACTATGTAAGGCAGCACAGAGAATGTGAGAAAAAGAAGCATGTGATAGTAGAGTAAAAGCAGGAATGTTCAGAGCTGACCATATGATACCATTCAGGGAACCTCTCGTCGCGCTCTCCAGCTTGCAATGCAATTTGCAGATTCCAGTTGTGCATTACACAATGTGTGATTCCTTCTGGTTTAGGACTGTTACTGTGTTTGGGGTCGTGCAGTTGGCAGAGATTTGCTAAACACAGATGACCATGGAAACACAAGCAGTTGTGTCAGCACCACCAGGATGGCATGATTTTTGCAGCATGGAGGTAGAAACAAATAGTCATGCGGGGACAGGGGAGGACAGGAATTAATTTCTTAAAGCTATTTCTGGTGCTGAAACCCACATACTGACAACTTCTGACCTGAAAAACTTACAAAAAGCTCACTAAGAAGACAAAGGAAGCTGACTCAGGATAACATAGCATACGCAGTTTTGGAATGAAAAAAACAGGAAAAAAAGAGGGTTATATATTAATATGTGTCTGTGTCTGTACATATTTAAATTTATATCTATGTATGTCTATACACACATGCAGGCATTCTTTGCATCCTAAGGAATCAATTTTATATCTATCTATCTCTCTATATATATCTAATGAACTCCACATTTAGACTGCCCTTTTCTCTCTGTGAACTACACAGGGAGCCTCAGCTGTGAACATTTACAATGTAGGCTTCTGAAAGTATGTTGCATAATCCAGAGAACAATTTTTTCAGGTAAGGCAATTGACAACCTTCTCTTTTAGAAGAAAGCAGTGGAGAAAATAGTGGAAGAGCAGTATAGGCCATTTGTCTTACGGCATACTGCAACAGAGGCAGGTAACGAGAAAGTAATTCAGGGAAGAATTTTAAAGAGGAAAATTAATAAGGAAAGGCTAATGTGTACAGCAGTGTCTAAAACAGATGACATCACATGCACAATGGTACATTATCCTCATATGGAAGAAAGACAAGCCAAAACCCAACAAATATGGCTACACTAAAAATTCTGTGAAGACCCAAAAACCAATCAAAGGACTCATACAGAATGGAAACACTGATGCTGCCAACAGAAAAGAAAAGTAAGGGACAAACCCAAAAGACCCACATGCAAAGTAAAACACAACTATTCGGGGACCGAAACAAAAATAAATGTTTCATATGCTGAAAGTCAGAGAGGAAAATGTGGGCCTACAACTCAATGTGGGAAGAAAACTCATAACAGATGGCACAGAAAAGACTGAAGTGTCTGATGCCTTTTTTGCTTCAGTTTTCATAAAAACGTTGCAAACAGATGCCTGGCAGAAATATTAACAAGGAGGTAAAAACAGTAGGCTTACCATAGCTAGAATAAGTGTGAGGAAACAAAGTTGCAGTCCCTGAGGACACTTACTTCATACTACTCTATGAATTGGAAAATCAACCTCTGAACTATTTACAACTGTATTTGAAAATGCATGGAGGACAGCCTAGGTGCCAGGCAAGTGGAGAAGGGCAAAGATAGTATCTAGACATGAAAAACGAAGAACAAGGAAATTATATGTGATCATTCAGCCAAATTTCAGTGTCCAAGGAACACCATACCAAATTATTAACCAAGCAGTTTGCAAGCAACAAGAGATAAGAAATAGCCATTATGTATTTGTCAAGAATAAATCATGTAAAGCCAATCTAATCCTTTCTGTGATAGGGCAACTGACTTAATGTACAGGCAGAAGTAGATGTGAGATATGAGCTGACTTTGAGATACATTTTGACTTTAATAAGTCTTTTCACATATTCCTACTTGAATACTCATAAGCAAGTCAGAGAAATATGATCTACAGGAAAATAACATGAAGTAGTGTCTGACTGGTTGAAAAACTATGCTTAATGTATTATTATCAATAATATGCTGTCAAACTGGAAGGACACATAAATTAGAGTCCTACTCCAATACTGTCACAAAGAAAGGATTAAATAAGAACGGTACTATGTGCAAGACATAGAAAATAATTACTGAGCTTTATTTGATGGTGATAGGACCCCAGCTGAAGTACGTCATCCAGGCTGGGAGACAGCACTTCAAAATGGCATAAATAAATGAGAGACATTCAGAGACGTGTGACATAACAATACAAGATTTCAAAACAGAAAGAAGTTTAACATTTTTACTTTGCCATGAAAAGGAAACTGAGAGAGGGACATGGGACATGAGAAAATTCAGTAAGTTAAACTCAAATTGCTATATAAACATGGTTATTCAATCCTACTGGAAGTAGGCCAACATGTAGTTGGGTTGATTTGCTGTAACAGATATTTAGAACTCAGAAAACCCTTCTAATTGCAAGGATACTCCAGCGCTGGAACAGGTTACCTTGGAAAGTTGTGAAACCCCATCATGATTGGTACTTGCACTGAACAAGGAAAAATATATCAGTGTACCTGATTCAGTCTTACAGTGGGCAGATGGATAACATCACCTTTGAGGTCCTCTCCTGATCTAAATTTCTGAGATCCTTACTCTGCAGAATCCCATCATGGATGGCTTTTAAATATCAGTGCAGTAACCAGAGAAGTGTCCAGCAGAGGGAGCAGGGCAATTATATATATCTTAATTTAACAATAACTTGAGTTACCCTGTGTAAGGAGCCCCGTGTCATAATTCTTATAATCTAAAACATACTAATATATGGAATTTGGAGTTTATAAGAAGGAATAAAATAGAGTCTCTTTTACATGACATTTCAGCACACCTGCAGTTGATCAGAGCTTATAAATCTAATTTAGCCTGTGTGTAATAAGTACAATTTACTGTATATTGAACTTAGCCTGAGACCTTAACTTCAGTTTCCTGTGTAGGGGGCACTCTAGTCCCTAATTTGATGGCACATATGCAACATAAAGCCCAATTCAGTCACAGAGACAATAAACTTTTTAATAACTCCAGATAGTTCTCTCTTCAGGCTTACCTTTTTTCTCAAGACTTTTGTTACTTAAAATCAATACCATTTCATCTGTAACATCTGTGGTGCAAAAGTAGTTTCTCCTTACCGAAAAGTGTATTTTCACTTTGCTATTCTGCTATAAATATATAAAGATTGACTTAACAGAGTTCTCACACCAAAATCTTCCCTCTGCCCCTTGATACTATTTCTACTCACCCTAGGCTACATAGTTCAACAGCAGTTAGTTCATCACTTGCACAGACCATTACAGCCCAACTGGCATTTCTTCTGACTTCTTCATTCTTAGAGTGCAGCAATTCAACAAGTGGTCCCAGTCCACCTGCGTTTCTTAACTATAAAAAAATGAAGACGTGAATGAATACTTACATATTTCATCTATCCCAGCAAGAGCAGCCTGTGAAATTCACCCTCTGAAACATTCAAGCTTTGTAGACAAGCTGTGATGGGCTGGTAGGAATGCCATTGATGGGGATTCTGTGCTTCTGTGAGCTCTGCATCGGCTGGAGCTGAAGCAAGCTTCAGAGTAGCACGAGGCACACATCCCTTCTGGCTCTGCCTTGCTTTCCAGTTATTAGATTGCTGTGTGGAAACTGAAGAGACTATGCAACCCAAGACTGCCATGGAGAGTTACACAGCTTTTTCTGTGTTCTGTTACCTCCTAGCAACTAATTTACATCACAATATATTTGAATTTGTATTGTATTGTATGTATGACAATCTTATTAACATCCTATTCTCTTGTGTGCTACAGTATCTTTCCTATACACGCTGGAGGAAATACTGCTCATTTGGATTTTCGAAGAGAAAGACATTTTAAGGACACTAAAAGAGGTAGATTAATTATCTATACCCCGTATTCATGTCCTAATTAACAGCCTTGACCCATGAGAAAACCCCAGCTTATGATCTATGAATGCACATCGCATCATCCTTATATATAAGAAGAAAATAATATGGCCATTGACAAACAGCAAAAAGTTCAACTTCATGGGTGCCTGATCAAGGGATTAATTATATTTTGAATTTTGTCTGAATTACATTTACTCCATGCACATCTGGTATCTTATTAATCAAGGTCAGACATTGCCATTCAGGCCTTGCAAGTGACACTGAGGGAGAATAAAGAAGACAGAACTTACCTTCAAAGTTCAGCCAACAGTTGCAGCTGAAAGAAACCTTAGTGTTTCATACTCATAAACACAGGGTTTAAGACATATCCCTGGTTAAAGCTCATTGAAGCCACTGGAAAGCTGTAAAACTTTAATTTGGTCGAAGTAAATCAAGCAGTAAAAATACAAATTAAAGAAAATCCTTTCCTATTTCTTGTAACAAACTGAGCTAAATTCAGCTGAACAAGCCTATGATGAATTGAAAAATTAGCTCCTTTCTAGAAAGCCCAGGACTTCTAGGACAGACACAAAAAACCAAAGATTCTAGGTAAGTGTAACACCAGCCTCAGGATCTTGAAATGTTATAAATAACCACAACCTTGAAGAGGAGTTTTACCTCATTTCTTGCATCAGCATCACAACCAAATGCAGCCACAGCGAATGCTGCTTTGCTTTGCACTTGGCTGTTGGTTGAGTGCAGCGGTTCTGCAAGTGCCCTCATAATACCACAGCTCTGGACATTTACGCGGAGTGGCTCTTGCGTGGCCAAATTTGTTAGCACTGTAGCAGCATTAGCAACGGCTCCATCTCTCTGAGCGTTCAAGATATTTACTAATGGCTCAATTCCTGAAGCCTCAGCAACAGCACTGGCAAAATGAAGAAGGAAAAACAGCTTGGTTATTTTAGGACCATTTCTTCTCAGTGTGCTGTATTTACCAACACAATTAGTATTACATTTCAAAATTTTATATATCTCATTTATATATGACTCATGGTGTGAAGCTCAAGAGGCACAACCTAAGCAGACAAACCAAGTCAGAAATTTCTGGATTCTTTACTGTATTAGGACACAGATCCTTTCTGACTTTTTGAACAAAAGAATTAAATATTGCATCTTTTCAAAGATGCAGAATTTCTGTATCTTTCGTTCCAGGCAGATGCCTCTGCAGACTCTTATCAGCTCTCCCCATAATCATTCTAGCACTACATCTAATGAGAATTATAGTGCACAGAATATCCCATTGTTGTTGTTTGTGCTGTCTCTGTAAATCTCTGTGATCAGATACCTAGGTGACATAAACATAGCACACAAAGTTTCTGCCATTCTTACAGGGTAAATGTACATGGTGCAGTTCAGTACAATGTAGAAATTATTGAGCTGGCTTTATATAAACTGATTTAGACAGCAGCAGTACAACAGACACATTAGCACAGAATTCAGGCCTGGCTATGACTCTGGTTCCACATCAACTAGTCTATCAGCAGTAGATCCTGTTCAAATATTCCCTGTGCTCCCAGATGATGTTGCAGCCATGGCTGAAGGGTGTTGCCCCTCAGCAGTGCTGGGACAAATGCTGGTATGGCCAAGATCTAAGCTAGATATACAAAACAAAACTATTTGCAAATAAAATAGTTGCGATTTTTTTAAGGATCATTGAATAGAAATTAGGTGAGAGAATAGCGAAGAAAAAAAAATACAGTTGAAGAAGCATTACTACAGAAAGAGCAACTTCAGGCAGGTGACAGCAGAAGGTGCAGGCAGCTGCACGATTAGAGGACACATTTGCAAATTACTTAACTCTGATGTGCTGCAAAACTAATAGTCACATGGGCCTGCATTTCAGTCACAGCAGAAGGAACTGGCCTATGAGCATTTCATCTTAACAGTGCCATTCCGCTTTGGGCACTCACCAGGACAGTGCCTTTTATAAGAAGAAAAAAAGAAAGCCAACTTCATATTTAATATCTGGAGTAAAGAATATATTTGAAAGCAGCTGGTGACATAGTTTATAATGATAGTGAATCTTAACTGCAACTGATGCAGACCCTGAAGAGAGAACCTGGCCTGGCTGAGAGGAAACTACCACGCTCTGACAAATCTGGAAAGGCATACGTTTCTGGGTTACCACCTCATTAGGTATTCTTCGGTTTCTTTGCCATAAGCAAAAAAGACTACTGATACAAATGTAGTTTACATTCTTCAAATGCTACAAGAACTTCCATAACTTAAGATTTTTGTTGACCCTTTTGCCAAAACTTTGCTTTTTACTAAACAACAACTTATTTGTCTATATCATCCTATGCTCATTTCAGTGGTATTTTTTCCAATGTCATTATAAACCAGCACACTATAAAAACTGAATTGTCTTCCTTCTGAGTTTGTATATAAAATTTGATCAAATGATTTGAGGCATATGTCCAATTTACTATGTGTTCTTAGTAATTTTACACTGGGCTCATCTGTTTGTTAAACAAAAGTTGGCAACATTCTTAGCAATGGAAATGTGCAGATGGCAATGAGTTTTCCTTGCAACTGCTTTTTATACCCTCTTTTAGTACATTTTACCTATATCAAAAACATAACAAACTCTCCCACCTGTATACAAAGCATATCTAAGCACTCCAATAACAGGAGACTGCACATTTTTTATAAGTTTTGCTGAATTTCTGTCAACAAACACATTAAGAAGAGAAATCTGGATGTGAAAATCTCACTTCCACTGTAACAGCATCTTACCAAAAATCTAACTATAAACTTTCAGTAACTTTCACAGTTACAAAATAAACACAAGCTTAGAAGCATTACTTATAAAAGAAATAGTTGTGCTATCAAAGACTGTCAAGGCATTGATAAAAACGAATAAGCTCAGGAATACTGATAGTCATGGTCTTATGCAAACAGGATAGAAAGCAGAATACATGCCAACCTGTGCCATATAATATTACACAGGCAACATAAAGTAAATCGTACTGTCAGCTCATCTTAGTGCAAGTATCTCCAAAGCAGATTTTCAGAGAGGGGGATGCAGATAGTCCTGAGCAACCCTGGAATGAATTGGCCGAGGCTAACACAGTCTGTTTGTCTGATCTCTGCCTCAGCTACAAGGCGATGGCAGCTCATCCATAGTGCCAGAGCATGGGTATAAGGAAGGTTTGCAGGCAGGCAGTAGTTCCCAGTTTGGAAAAACAGGGAAAAGGCAGCAACCCAGGGACCAAAGGTGAGTAGGGTTATTAGTGTGGGTGCAGCATAAAAATATAGGGCCAGTTTGGCACTAGCTAATTAATCCCCTTGGAGAACCAGTAACTTTAATGCAAGCACTTCAGTCTCTGTTCAGAAATGAATCCCACATTTTCAGATATCCTGCGCTCCACTTCTCAGACTGTCTTCAATTAGCTGGATTTCCCCTTCTCTGGGTGTTCTTCCTCCCCTTACCTCCTTGATCAGATAAAGAGCTGAGAATGTTTTGGTTGGTTGGGTTTATTGTTGTTCTTGCTGTTTGGTTGGTTGTGGTTGGTTGGTTTGTTGGGTTTTTTTTTACATAGGTAAGAAGACTGTATTTCTAGGTTCCCTGGTTAATATTGCTTTCTCTTCTCCATGAAAACTTTATCCAGATTTCCAGCTTCAGGAGTGCTGTAGCTCTATCCAGGCTGCTATACATGAAGAAATTCTGGACATGTTGATTGCACATGTAAGGATCAGCTACACATTGCTCTTGTTACTGCGATTGTTTCTTGTGTGTCGTCGTATTAAACTCTCCTTATCTCAACTCAAAAAGATATTCTCAGTCACTCCTGCCTTTCCCTTTGTCTGAGTTGGGGGGCAGTGGCAGCGGCCATGTGGCTCGGCTCCGGCAGGGACTGAACCACCACAGCCTTACTGAACCACCACACCTGCACACAGCCATGCACAGTAAGGCATGCCCATAAGGTATGAGATCTACAGCATTACACAGTATATACACACAGACTTTATCCAGGAAAAATAATACAAAACAAAACAACAAACCCAACAATTTTTCCTGTACAATGGATGCACAGAAGTTCTAGGATTTATGGGACAGATCCACTACTCATGAAATGTGTCACTGCATCTCACAGGTGTAATATATCCAATACTTCCGCAGTAAGTACAGGACTTAGTATTCCTATACTATACCCAGTAACACACAAATTCTCCCATAGGAAATCCTAATAAACATATAGTCCCTAACAGACTGATTCCAGGATGATACACAGAACTGAATGACACAGCCAATCACATTATAAGCAGATTTACTGTAATTTCCATAAAGCTAGCAAGTACACAAGTACTTAACAAAAGAGCAAGGTGACAGCTCCTCCTGTGTTCAGAGCTGACCTCAGCAAGGTACAGAGCACAGTCAATTTTCTCAAGTGCCACTCAACTTCAAAAAGGTTGAGAACCACTGATTTAGAAGATCATACATATTTATTTCAATCCTGGGTTCTACTTCTGCACAGATTCATTCTAAATCACAGTTTCATGAGTACAGTTTAATCAAGTAGCACAATGGATCACAAGGCAAAAAGAATTCATGTTGGAAGTGACAGCAGCAGGTAAGGAGAGTTGAAGGTAACCAATACCGTTGAGAATAAGATTTTAAGAGGGTGTGAACACCTGAGGACAACACTGTGTCCTGGTAACAAGAGATGCATACAGAAGAGGTAACAAGGGAAGGAGGAAGAATGGGGGATCTGTAGTTCAACTCACTCCTACTGCATAGCCCTCCAGAGAACACAGCAATGATGCTGCCATCCCAGGCCATGGAACCCTAGCTGCTGAAGAGACAGCGGTGCCTGACCTCCGAAGGGAGCTGAAAGAATGAATATGCTTAAGTTTTTAAGGTGCCAAAAGACTAAAACATTAAGATCTAAGTATGGAGGTTCTTGTTCTGCTCCATCTTGGGCAGGGATTGTACTGTGTATTTTTTCTTTTTTATTACAAGGAAACAAAAGTCAGAGGAAAAAGCTTTTACCAGCACTGTCTTTGCCTAATGTAAGTTAGCGCTAGCCTCTCTCTCTCTGCCTCCAGAACAGACTCTGCTTCAGACACATCCTGCTGAGATGGTGCACTTTATCAGTGCTCCCAGTACAGGACTACACCCTCAAGGAAGAAGGGAGCCTCGGTTTAGCTGAAAAAAAGTATACACTTTTTGATGTGGAGAAGGAGTAAATTATATAAAGCCACAGCTTTTTTCCTTCATGTTTCGTTTATTAAAAATTGTAGTGGGTCTGGCTGAGCTGGTTTTCACATAGCAGCAGTGTTTTTTTGTGCTGGTAGCTAGAAAGGTGTTGATAACACCCCCGTGTTGTGACTGCTCCTGAGCAGTGCTCGCACAGCACCAAGGCTCTTCCCAACATTCACCCCCACAGTGGGATG